>JAVJIF010012395.1:0-175686 GCA_038442645.1 Agave tequilana
ACTATCAAAGTCAATAAGAGAAGCTCTAACTAATGATGGTCTCATGGCTCAGATTCCTGGCTGGCTGAAACCACAGGAGGAACATGAAGAAGACTGCCTCCACGTCTCTCAACACACCCCCTGCATAACTTTCACTCCAGGCAACATGTTGGTTAAAGGAAATATGATAGACTCCTGTACTTCACAGGGTATATTGGATCGTCTGAAGTGAGTAGCATTCAGCAGATCTAGGATTCACGTTGAGCATTACGTCCGCTAGGTCATGCAGCACTTGGGGATCCCCATTCACCGATTGAGCGCCACCCAAACCACCATCTATGGTTTCAACGCCAATGGTACGCGCCCAATGGGAAGATCAAACTCAGATGTCAGATTGGAGACCTAAGATCTGACGTGACGTGCGATGTTATTGATGCTGACACTTTGTATAATTTACTGCTAGGGCGACCATAGATTAATCGCAACTCCATCGTCCCTTCTACTCTCCATCAAGTCATGAAGTATATTGACGGAGATGGAAAGTCCGAACGTTGATCGCTGAAAGGCATCCGTTCAAGGGGGTAGAGAACCACTTCACAGACTCCCTTTTGTATCAGGATTCTCTAGAGATGGACGAGAATCCCTAACCAGAGGAATTAGACTCTGGTACTGAAGCCGATATTGAACCAGAGACAGAGGAAGAATGTCTTTGGGAGTTGAATTCACTTGTAACGAGCATTAATAATATCGATGTCAATAACACCGCCAATGATGTAGGTGAGTTTTATATTAATAAAGATTAGATTTGGCTTACCTTTCTGTGTTTACTTCTGATTCTGTGCCATCAGATACTAGTACCGATGTAGGTGATGACCCCTGGTCGGCAATAGATGCCTTGATATCATTGCATGTACCAGTGAAGTTATCTCTTATGGTATATCAAGCCGTCAATAAAGCGCAAGGATCTTTATTCAAGGTCCCAGCAAGACGCAAAGGCCAAAAATCTATCCTCTTCGGAAGAATCGAGTCTGAATCAACGACTCGTGAAGACTCAGAAAGCGAGAATGAAGCTCCTCAATTCTCTCATTATGAGCCAAATATACTCAGAATGATGGAGAACATGGAGTATGACCTGACAAGTGGTCCTGGCCTGAACTTCGGGGAAGGAAGGAGAACACTGCTTCGATCCTTCGTCCCAAAAGGGAAAGCTCCTGATTATTATCATCAAACTCGCAGGGGCTTGGGATACGTGTCAACTCCAATCTCGTCAGCCTCTGAGTCTGAAAAATCATTATACCATATCACTCGTCAGGCACGTCATCGTGGGAGTCAGATGTCAGTGTTGGCAACATTTTCAGAGAACTTTCAGTAAGCATGGTTTCAACAAGCCACCCGGAAGATGGAGATGAAGTAATGATTCAGTCGGATACATAACCTTAGATTCAACACCTAAATGCTCTTTAGGATATTCGCTTTGAATAACGTGAATCACCCACTGAGGATAAGATCACCCAGATCAATCTGGGAGATGAGGTTAATCCTAAGTCCTTGTTTATAGCGAAAGCTTATCACCCTCTGAGAAGGAAGATCTAATATCTCTTGTTCGGGAGTATATAGATGTTTTCGCTTGGAACTACGAAGATATGCCTGAGCTTGACCCTTAAGTGGATATGCATAGACTCAACATCAATCCAGATGCGAAACTCGTCAAGCCACAGTAACGACGATTCCATCCTGAGATAATGAAGCAATTCAGTCAGAAGTCAAGAAGCTTATAGACTCCGGTTTTATCAGGAAAAAAAACACCCTGATTGGGTAGCCAATGTCGTCCCTGTCACCAAGAAGAATGGGAAGATCTGAGTTTGTATTGACTTCTGTGATCTAAATGAAGCGTGTCCTAAAGACGAATTTTCCTTCCAATCATGGATGTCATGATCGACAACACAGTGCATATGAATGAATGTCTTTCATGGACGGATTCTCGGGATACAATCAAATCAAGATGTACCCTGACGATGAGAAGCATACATTTTTCAGGATGCCATTGGGGATATATTGTTATACTGTCATGCCCTTTGGATTGAAGAACGCGAGGGCAACATACCAGAGAGCTATGAATGTAATTTTCCATGAGCATATACGTAAAACAGTGAAATGCTACGTTGATGGCATTGTAGTGAAAAACCGTAACAAAGGCAGTCACATAGCAGATCTGAAGACAGTATCCGACATCATGCGGGCGCATCAATTGAAGATGAATCGCACCAAATCTTTCCTGAGGGTGGCCAATGTTAAATTCTTAGGTTTTGTTGTTACATCCAAAGGAATCCACCTTGACCCAGAGAAAGTCCGCTCTGTCCAGGAGATGCAACCTCCAAAAAGTCTTAGAGAGCTTAGAGGATTGCGAGGACGATTAGCATATATACGGAGGTTTATCTCAAATCTCTTAGGGTGATGCCAACCCTTCACCAAATTGATGAAGAAGGGTGTTTCATTCATTTGGGATGATGCTTGCCAACAAGCGTTCGAGGAAATCAAGCGGTACCTCACGCATTCACCTATCCTTACAGCTCCGGTGTCAGGAAAAGCTTTTCTGATATACATACGATCGATGGATCATTCTTTAGGAGCTTTACTAGCCCAGAATAATGACTAGGGATATGAGCAGGCGATCTACTACCTGAGTAGAACTATGATCGGATCCGAACATCAGTATAACCCGATCGAAAAAGAATGCTTGGCATTAGTATTCGCCGTCCAAAAAATGCGACACTACTTGGTGGGTCAAACCATACACATCATATCAAAAGTTAATTCTTTAAGATTATTTATGACAAAGCCATCATCACTAAATGGTCGATTGAAAAAATAGGCCATGTTGCTCTCCCAATATGAGATGCAATTTCTTCCACAAAAAGCTGTGAAGGGACAGACAGTGGCAGATTTCTTGCTTGAGCATCCAGACCCAAGGGCAACTAAACTTTATGAAGATCTTCCATATTAGGTCGCTGAAGTTTGCTTGACCTAGACATCTTTCGAAGGACAGGTGTAACAACTCTTCTTTGAAGGCGCATCAAGAACTGTCAGCGAGGATATCTTTTCGTAGGAGTGGGGGTGGTACTTATCTCTCCATAGAACTACGCGATCCCTCAGGCATTCTCATTAACTGAGCCATGTTCTAACAATATAGTGGAATACAATGCTCTCTTGATCGGGATGCATATCGCCGATGAGATTGACGTTAAAAATTTCGAAGCATACGATGACTCAAAGCTCATCATCAGTCAGGTTCGCGAGGAGTACGAAGTCAGACATGAAGACTTGGAACCTATCATAACGCAACTATTTACATGGCAGAGAGGTTCAAAAAATTCTACGTCGACCATGTACCTCGCCAGCAAAATGCGCATGCAGATGCACTAGCATCTCTCGCTGCTTTCTTGGCTCTTCCAGTCGGAATGGCAGAAAAAATACTCGTCTACAATCACGACTTGTATTGTCCAAGATTTGCCTTTGAAGACAACCGAAAGCCAATAAGAGATCTCCAAATCAAAAAAACTCTAGAGACTTCAACAAGTCAGAGCTCAGGGATTGGTGATTTCCGTACATCGACTATGCATTGTACGGCATTTTACATGATGACCCTAAAGAGGCGGTTGCCATTAGAAGGAAAGCCTCTAAATTCTATTTCAATGCGATTACAAGAACACTGTATCGCCGATCGCATGATGGAGTCCTCCTCCATTGCCTGTCACACAAAGAGGCACAGGAAATACTCAAAGAAGCTCATGACGGCATGTGTGGAGCTCATCAACTTGGTCCAAAGCTTGGAGATCGACTCTAAAGACTGAGATATTATTGGTCAAAGATGATTTCTGATGCTATCGCTTACGCCAAGCGATGCCACGCTTGTCAGATCCATGGTGACATCATTCAACAGGCGCTGGGACATCTTCGCCCTACAACTTCTTCCTGACCATTCAAAATGTGGGGAATGGATGTGGTTGGTCCTATCAGCCCACCTTCATCCAAAGGACATCAGTTTATCTTAGCCATAACCGATTACTTCTCTAAATGGGCTGAAGCTACTCCCTTGAGGGAGTAAAGACATTTGACGTGATCAATTTCATTAAACATCACATTGTAGGCTGTCTAAAAATCACTAAAGACAAGTCATCAAAAAATAAAGTTCAAACTCCAGACACAGGGCTAATCATAGCCATCACTGCAGCACCAAGACGCGAGGGTCAAAACCAGCGTCTCAGCATCACTGCAGCACCAAGATGCGAGGCTCAAAACCCGCGTCTCAGTATTACTACAGCACCAAGACGCGAGGGTCGAAACCCGCGTCTCAGCATTACGTCAGCAACAGGCGCAAGGCTCAAAACCCGCGTCTCGGTTATAACTGCCCTCGTTATTGGGTAAATTACTGCCCACATAATGAGGGAGTTAACCCCCATTATGGAGCGTTTTCAGGGGGCACGTTCACCCCTGAAACCTCTATAAATAGCCCCGTTTGCTATGGAGAAGGGGTCGGTTGATCGGATAATTCTTGAACTTTCACTGAAAGGAAAAAGAGAGTTCAACTCTTCTAACAACTTGCTGCGTACAAGTTTGTCTTTACCTATAATCTCTTTAAAATTCCTAGTGGATAGGAGCTGTGTTACTCCGTCTGCTATCTAAAGAGAGGATTCTCAAGAAGTCCTGACGTTCACCCGATCAACGAAAAACAAGATTCACTTTCCACCGCCATATTAAGAACCCAGCATTAAACAAAGGAGAGATTCAAGTCTAAACTTCTTCCCTCTCTTGTAGTAGGAGTATTGATCCATTGTAATTCTTCATTGATTCAAGGAAATTTTACAGGGAACTTTTCTCCCACTAAACAAGAGATGGCGACTCCGCTGGGGACCACTTTCTCTACTGACGAGCAAGTTGTGGCGCAAGGTGACGTCACCTGTATGGGAAAAATGGCCAAATCATTTGTCGTGGAGTTCGACCAGGTGAAGTATGAAGAGTTCCTCTCTTTCGGCTCCAAGAGCCCTAAGGCGCGGGTCCATCGCAAAGTCTTTTCGAGGATTTGCTCTCAAGTCCGCTCTGAGATCCTCTCAGACGCGACTGGTGAGAAGGATGTCGTGGCTAATCGCATCATGCGTAACACCCGCGTCAACGTCTCCCAGGAGACCCGCGTGGTTAACGTTCCTGATGTTCAGCCTGTTCATCCCCTTCCTCAGTACTAGGTTACCGAGGGTTCTCTTCAACCCACACGACGTAACTGGAATGCCGAGCGGTGACAGAGGCGGCGTGCGCGTCAACTACAAGTTGGAACAACTGCTTGTCCAACAGAGGTAGGACGCGAGGTTCAGACCGGCGTCTCTTCTGAACCATGTCAGTCACGTGAAGTCCGCATTTGGCAACCTAAACGTGAGATTCACTAAGCTCGCATTTCTGAAGCACCGCTTCCCAAACGCCACAAGCAGCAACGCGAAGTCCGTGCTCTTTATCAAAGACACGAGTCCCGCGCCTCTGTACGCGGGACCCAACAGCCCTGTGTTTCTCAAGCATCCCTATCCAGATGCGATAATCAGCAACACGAGAGCAACGTCTCTTCTCAGCAGAGACGCAAGACTCGCGTTTCAGTGTCGCAACGCAAGAGCTGCGTTCATGAGCCCCACATCTCAGAACCTTGCGTCTCAGCTTTGCGAAGCATGGAGAACTCTCGCAAGTTGAAAAGCCCTCGACAATCCGAGGCTAATCTCTTCGATCCCCCTCCCACGGATCTAAGGAATTATTTAACAGGAAAAGAGTGCTAGTCTGATCACTCCATCGTGTTGCTGTGAACGGCTTATCACAATGCTCTCTGAGTGCCGTTACAGTTCACATGCAAGCCGACAGTATGGATTCAGACAGTTGACTCTAGCTCCCCGATCAGCTAAAGGAAATCGCTCCCATAGAAGAAGGACTTTCTTTGACACTGAGTACCCTGAAATCACTACAAACTTGACAAGCAGGAGTAGAGGAAAGCAACCAGTGGTCAGCTCCGACGAGTCTAACACAGAACCAGAAGGAGTGTACCGGCATACTCGCACTCGGACTGGAGTAATTGCCCCAATCGATTACAGTGCCCTAGCCCGGGGCATTGAAGTAAATGACTCGCATTCCGCTATTGCAGAGTCGCAGGCTTCGAACTCTTCCCTAGAGAAGGAAGCCTTTATATACATGACAAATACTCATGAGGAGACGGCCAGGCGCTTGGAGCAATAAGCCCTGGTCTAGAAGGAACAATTCGAGATGATTCGTGCTCAACAAGAGTCTATCGATACCCTCAAGCAGATGCTGGCACAATTACTTGAAGACAAGAGGAAGTCAACCGACAAAGCCTCCTCTAAAAAGTCTAAAGGCAAATGAAAAGAGGGAGAAAGCTCATCTTCTGTACATATCGAGGAGAAAGAGTAATCTACTTCTGGCTCATCTAAATCCTCATCTAAGGGGAAAGACAACCAGGACATGGAGGGGTTCATTCTAAAAGAATGAATCAATTAGAACGTCTTGAGGCCCTTACTAATCGGAAAGGACTCCGAGATGCAGGAGTGGTCCGGCCATATCCAGCCGAGTGGGACCTTCTTCCATACCCTCCCAAGTTCAAAGCTCCAACCCTCCAAGCATTCGACGGCAAAGGGTCACCGAATCAACATATCTACTACTTTAAGTCTCAGACGGGGAACGTGGTAGATAACATGCTATCTTGGCACGTTTGTTCATCGGCACCCTAAAAGGGCTCGCCTTCGAATGGTTCATGAAACTCCCAGAAGGCTCCATTAAAATTGGGGTGATTTGGAGAGGCTCTTCCTGACACGCTTCTTTGAAGACGACTCAGAGGTCACAACGCCTACTCTTTTGGCTACAAAGCAGTGAAAGGGAGAGTCCGTCAAATCATTTGTAGAAAGATTTAGGAATGTAGCACTCCGATGTCCTAGCGGTATGAGCCAGACCCTGGTGGAAACATGCTGCCACAATCTACAAACTTCGCTCCTCGCCAAATAGGAGTTGCTGAAAGCCGCATCTGGAAACAATTGGTCCAACAAGATGAACATGCTGAAGAAATTATCGCCAGGGTTAGGGCAGAGGAAAACAAGCCCAGACCTAAAAGGTCGACAAGGTGTACGCCAGACGCATCCCTTCAAATAAAAAGGAAGGATAACTTGGCGACAGAAACCAAATTCCCTGTCAAACCTCAACCGGTCAAGGGAAGTGGCTCTTCAAGTCAGCCGCGTGCCAGTAAGCAATATTCCTTCAAGAACGAACATGTTGACTCACTGTTCAAATTACTTAACAAGAGCAACAGATTGTAGCTTCCTGAAGCTAGACGTCCTGAAGAAGTCAGTAAAATCGATAATCCTAACTACTGCTTGTATCATAGGATGCTGGGACACCCTATCAAGAGCTGTTATGTCTTCAAAGACATCCTTCAGGCTCTAATTGATGTGGAGGTATTGAAACTCCGTCCAGAGCAGAAGAAAGTGACGGCCAATATGATGTCATTCCTCCAGTTTGAAAGACAACCTCTAACACCCTCTGGAGTAGTCCCCATCCTAAAAGGGGAACTAAGAATGATCAATATAGACCCTCACCATCAGCAAGAGAAGGGTCTTGTACCTGTCCCCACCCCTCAGGGGGAAGTTATATGGGTTCATCTCGATCTTGTGGATGGCCAGCAATGAACCACTGTTACCAGCAGAAGGTCCAAAGGCAAGGCGAAGGCTTCGTCCTACAATGTGGTGTGCGTTTCTTCCCAAGAAGCGGAAACCGATGTTCCCTCACGGACTGATTCAGAAGAGGAAACAATAGTTCTCCCCGCGGAACCTAATCAACTTGTGGCGGAAACTCGTTCGTGCAAGTCATATTTGAAAAAGTATGACGAGATGATAGCAACCCTCCCAAATTCGCTACAGAGTCAGCTAACCCCTCCATGAAACAACCAGTGGAGAGGCAGAAAGAGCTTCGGTTTTCTAAAGCTCTTTCAAAAGACAACGCGGAAGGATCCACAACATCTTACCACTTTGACGTCCTGACTCAACTGGCCAATATTCCGGCCCGAATCACTCTTTACGAGCTCCTGAGGCTATCAAAGTCGACCAGAGAAGCTTTAAGGGAGGCTCTAGTTGATGTTGAGGTTTTCATGACCCAGGTACCGGCTGGACCACGGGAGGAAGATATAGAGGATTGCCTCGATGCCTCCCAAAATGCTCCCTGCATCACCTTCACGATAGAGATATGCAGGTTAAGGGGAAACATGATCAACTCCCAAACTTCATAGGGTACATTGGATCATCTGAAGTGACCCGCATTCAGGTAGATCCAAGGTCCGCATTGAGCATTATGTCTCGCCGGGTCATGCAACATTTAGGGATTCCTACCCACCGATCGAGTGCCACCCAGACTACCATTTATGGGTTCAATGCCAATGGTACCCGTCCAATGGGGTAGATCAAGCTCAAATGCCAAATTGGGGACTTAAAGTCAGAAGTGACGTGCTATGTGATCGATGCTGACACCTCATATAATTTGCTGCTTGGACGACCATGGATTCATCATAATTCTATCGTTCCCTCCACTCTCACCAAGTTATGAAATACATCGACGGGAGTGGAAAGGTACGAACGATGATTGCCGAAAGGCATCCGTTCAAGGGAGTCGAGAACTATTTCACAGACTCCCTCCTGTACCAGGACTCTGTGGAAACAAATGAGAACCCGTAACCAGAGGAGCCAGACTCTGGTAATGAAGCTGACACTGAGCCAGAAAAAGAAGAGTGCATGTGGGAACTAGATCCACTTGTAACGAGCATTAATAAGCTCGATGTTGATAACACCGCCAATGATGTAGGCGGATGGTATATTAATGAAGAGTTAGATTTGGCTTATTTTTCTATGTTCGCTTCCGATTCAGTGCCGTCAGACACTAGTACTGAAGTGGATAATGACCCCTGGTCGGCAATGGATGCTTTGACATCACTGCATGTACCAGTGAAGTCATCCTTCAAACTTACCAAGATGTCAGTGATGCGCAAGAATCAATATTCATGGTTCCAGCAAGACGGAAAGGCCAAAAACTAATTCTTTTCTGACAAATCAAATCCGAGCTAATGTCTCGTGAAGAGTCAGAAAGCGAGAAGGAACCCCCTCAGTTCGCCCATTATGAGCCAAATGTACTCAGAATGATGGAAAGCATGGGGTATAATCTGACAAATGGTCCTGGGTTGAACTTCAGCAAAGGAAGGAGAACACTACTCCGATCTTTCGTTCCGAAAGGGAAAACCCCTGATTCTTATCATCAAACTTGTAGGAGGTTGGGCTATCTGTCAACTCCGATCCCATCAGCTTCTAAGTCTGAAGAGTCCTTATACCATAATTACTCATCGGGCACGTCATCATGGGAGTCAGATGTTAGTATCGGCAACATCTTCAGAGAACTTTCAGTAAAAGCTATCTGGAAGACAGAGATGAAGAGATGATCCAGTCTGATATAGATCCTTAGATCAAGCACTTAAATACTCTTTGGGTTACTCGCTTTGAACAGCGCGAGCCGCCCACGGAGATAAAGTTGCCCAGGTTAATCTGGGAGATGAGGCTAATCCTAAGCCCATCTTTATAAGCGAAAGCCTATCACCCTCCGAGAAAGAAGATTTAATATCTCTTGTGCAAAAGTATATAGATGTTTTCGCTTAGAATTACGAGAACATGCCTAGACTTGATCCCCAGGTGGCTATGCATCGCCTCAACATTAATTCAGACGTAAAGCCAGTCAAACAACAACAGCGACGGTTTCGTCCAGAAATAATGGAGGCAATTCAGTCAGAGGTCAAAAAACTTATAAACTCTGGCTTCATTAGGGAAGAACACATCCTAATTGGGTAGCCAATATCGTCCCCGTTGCCAAAAAGAACGAAAAGATCTAGATTTGCATTGATTTTCGCAATCTAAATGAGGCCTGTCCCAAAGACAAATTCCCTCTCCCAATCACGGATGTCATGATTGACAATATGTGTGGATTTGAGTGAATGTCCTTCATAGATGGATTCTCAGGGTATAACCAAATCAGAATGTATCCTGATGATGAAAAACATACTTCTTTCAGGACACCGCTGGGGGTATACTGCTACACCGTCATGCCCTTCGGACTGAAGAATACAGGGGCTACACATCAGAGAGTTATGAATGCCATTTTCCATGAGCACATGCGTAAAACAGTGGAATGCTATGTTGATGACATTGCAGTGAAAAGCCGCGCCAATGGTGATCACATAACCTATTTGAAGGAAATCTTCGACATCATGCGGGCACATCAATTGAAGATGAACTTCACCAAATCCTTCCTGGGGGTGGCCAGCGGCAAATTCCTAGGGTTTGTGGTAACTTCCACAGGAATTCATTTGGACCCGAAAAAAGTTCGCGCTATCCAGGAGATGCAACCTCCGCGAAATCTCAGAGAACTTAGGGGATTGCAAGGATGATTGGCATACATCCAAAGGGTCATCTCAAATCTCTCCGGAAGATGCCAACCCTTTACCAAATTAATGAAAAAGGGTGTCTCGTTCGTTTGGGACGATGCTTGCCAACAAGCGTTCGAGGAGATCAAACGGTACCTTACGCAACCACCAATCCTTACCGGTGTTCGGAAAACCTTTCCTGATATACGTCTGAGTGATGGATCATTCTCTAGGAGCTTTACTAGCCCAGAATAATGATCAAGGACACGAGTAAGCAATCTATTATCTGAGTAGAACTATGATCGGGGCCGAACATCGATACAACCCGATCGAGAAGGAATGTTTGGCATTGGTGTTCGCTGTCCAGAAAATGCGTCATATCAAGGGTTAACCCTTTGGGGTTACTCATGACAAAGCTATCATCATTAAACGGCCGATTGGCAAAATGGCCCATACTGCTATCCCAATATGAAATGCGCTTTTTATCATAACAAGCCATGAAGGGATAAGCAGTGGCGGATTTCCTGGCTGAGCATCCAGATCCGAGGGCAATCGAACTTTACGAGAATCTCTCAGACGAGGTCGCTGAAGTTTGTCTAACCCAGACATCTTTTAAAAGGCAAGTGTGGTAACTTTTCTTTGACGGTGTATCGAGAACGGGTTCGAAAGGACTGTTTTCCATTATGTTTGCAAAGGGGGAAAACTTACAAAAAAGAGTTTGAGGAGCTAAATTACAAGTATTCTTAAAAAAGATTACAAGTAGATCTTCTCAGAGATTCTGGAGAAGTGTGCCGATAGGAGTCTGGTCAGCGCGCGACCACTTTGTCCCTTTGACGATGCGAGTGATGAGATTCCCTTCCGCCTGGTTCGGGGAATCAGAGAACAGAAGGTTGGTAGAACCCTCTTGCTGCTTCTCAAAATCGCCTTCAATTAGGAATTTCTTCTCGCCTGGTTCCGGAGATTCCTTGAGAAGAAGGACGATGTTAGGGTATCAACACCCTGAATAGAGAAAGCAATTCTCTAAAAGGTCTCTGAATTCGAGAGCGCACGGTGCGTTATGAAGAAGCCTCTGCTTGTGGAGTCCTCTTGTATGCCTCTGTGTCTTGATCGATCGATCCTCTTATGTGTCCCTCTCCTTGTACCCCTGGCGGGCTATTTATAGGGAGAGCAAGGGTATAATCGTCCTTGAAGATATGGAAACAGATTGAATCGGATCTGTTTAAATCTGGAAAGTAGCCTTACTGCGAGGCTAGGATCAGCTTCTGCGAAGCTAGAAATGGCAGGTCGGTTGATCTTCTTGATCTGTTTTGATCCTTTCCATATTGTTGAAAGATCTCTCCTGATCCTCTTACTCGTTTTAAAAGAGTCAAGAGATTGTGGCAATCAACTGCCGAATTTGATCTCCGATTTGATCTTAATTGGATTTGATCTGATTAGATCTGATATCATCTGGAGATTTGATTGGTCAAAGGTTGACCGTGGCAGATTCATAGCGGAGCCGTCCGCATTGAGCTCGTAGCGGAGCTAGAGGCAGCTTCTGGCGAAGTCCGAAAGAAACCCTTTGGCGGAGCTGGAAGTCCTCTGTGGCGAAGTTTGCGAGTTAGCTTCCTGGCGAGGCTTTGGATGGCTTCGAGGCGAAGTCGAGTGATATTAGCCTCTCAAGCGAGGCTATCCCTTTGGGCTCGTGTGATGCTAAGTGCTAGCACCTTAGACCTGCTGAGGTCTGTTTAGAAACAATCCGGGTTCACTGTCTGCTTGCTGGATCAGTGGAGTCCAAGTTGCTTCCTTGTCCCTCGGAGATGGGTGAAAAACTGGTCTTCAGCTCGTCTGTCACTTGTCTTTTGTAAATGTCAACAAGTTTAAACATTGTTCGGACCAATAAGAATCTTGTCTTTTTTAAGTGTCAACAAGACCCCCTTCAAAGTTTTCAGAAGTCTGCAATGGCTCAGACTTCGAAATATTTTGAACTGCTTTGATTGGTGGTGTGTGGAGTATGAACGTCGCCATGATGGTTGAGTTCAGCTTCGCTTTAAATCCTGCTTTGGGATGTAGATTCGCTGAGGAATCATGTAGACTGGGTAGCTTCGCAGCTAGTAGCCCGCATTTGGGCTTCGATGACATGTTCGCTTGGGAGGGCATGTCGCTTTCCCGAGATCAACTGCCGTGGGCTGGTTACGAGGAGGATTACTCATTTCTTCGTGCTGATCGAGGGAGATATTCTCCGATTTGCACGTTTTCGAGGGAGGATATTCCCTTTCTTCAAGGCGCAATAAGTGCCTTTATGAGGGAGACGTTTCTCCCTTTGCACGGTTCCAAGGGAGACCGTCCCTTTTCTCAAGGCGTGATAAATGCCTTAAATGCGCTCGTGCTTCCACGCTTGAGGCGGCAGCGCTCAGGCCATGGGGCCTATAAATAGGACACTTGAGGTCCTCTGAAGAGAAGTGCTTTGCCTCTCTTCTCTTCTCTTGGTTTGAAAGAGATACTCAGATCTCTGAACTAGTGGGAATGCCCACTCTGGTCATTATCCGGCCAAGGACCGGTAAGTCTTGATCATTCAACGACTTCACCGATTTTAGGGAATTCATCTCCCTTAATTCAGCTTTGGCAGCTGCTTCAGGGATTAGCTTCCCTTGTTCTCTATTTAACTGATCTGCAGAGAAGGATTTTGGCATAGCTTCCCAGTGAAGCTATCATCTTGACCTGATCATTGGAAGATCATTGCATGTTAAGTCCGCTGCACAAGCAGAACTTGAGACTTGGTCTCTTTAATAGTTGAGCCAGTCTTGCCATATAGGCGGAGCTAAGACTGTATCCCACGGGATCAGTCTGGCTTAGCCATATAGGCGAGGTTAGGACTTGGCGTTTGCTGAGCCAGCCCATCAATGTTGTGCAAGCGAGGCTTATCCTCTGCTTTACTGAAATTGGATTGCTTTGACCCAAAAAATTCTGATTTGCAGTTTTTTCTGTGCTTAACTGCTAATCTGTTCTGATTTGCCTTGCAGTGGGCTATGCTCGCCAATCTTGTGACTTGATGGAAGGAACCATAAAATTGCCTTATGCTTCCCCGGTTGAAGCTTTACTTTTAAGCAGGAGGAACAATTCGGGGCAGCGGGTGCATGTCCCAGAGGCTATTGGCAGCCTCTTATCCGAGATGATTCGTTCTGAGATGAGGCTGGTAGCCGCTTTGTCGGAGATGATCCGCTTCAAGATAGTAGGCGCTGCCTGTGGGTTTGCCGGCATCATTGCCAACTTTCAACTTTGGTGGCCTTTGGGGGCGATCCACTTTGGAAAGGTGGACATCACACCCGTTAGATCACTGGTTCCACTGCCAATTCCCATTATACGTGATCTATCGTGTTGGCGGCGATAGGTTTCTATTGCCAGTCTTCAACAAAAATGGCCTGGCAAGACCTGCCATTTTTGTGGAGAATAATGACCGTGTCTTTGCGGCACCACTGATTACAGCCTTGTGCAGGAGGAAGGCCTCCTCTGTCCAGTCGGTTTGACTTAGAAGCGGATAAAACCACTTGTATGCTTTTTTGCACAAATTACCCTGTCGAGCAACTGGGTGTGTTGTATGAAACACAACTTCGATGTAATATCAATGTACTCTTCTTTTTTTTTAAATCAATGAAAGTTCATCTTCTAATCATCTGATCTTCGCTTGCTTTCTTTGAAGATTTGGCCATAGCGGGGCTAAACCGTATGCGGAGTTAAGGACATATTCCTTTCTTTGAGTGATTTTCGCTAGACTGGCATGTCAGCGCCTTTTTTAGAGGGCTAAGGTAAACCTCTCGGCGAATGTCCTTGAAGGATTGTGCGAAATCCGCACTTTAAGCCTGGGCGAAGTTAACCCTTAGCGGAATCGAAGCAGCGCTTCTCGGGAAGGCGCTTTGGGCGGCGTTTCGAATTAATTCGAAACGGCGGCATACGCCCTTTTCGAGGCCTCGTTTCAGGCGCTGATTGGCCTATAAAAGCCCGATCGGGCTGAACATGAAAAGATCTCCTTTTTCAGAGAAATTTCTTGACTTTCCCTCTTCCTCTTCCTTCTTCGTTCAGAGAACTTTGAGAACTCTTGCAGCTCTTCAATGGCGCCCAAAAGACGAGCGGGAAAAGAAGTGGCGACTTCTGCAGCGGAGGGTCCTCCTCCTCCGGTCATCGAGTGACCAGTCACCGGTAAGGGATTTTCCTATCTGATTAGAGACCGTGGTCTCTCTCCTTTGGAGCCGACATTTGGCTATTAGGATGATCGAATATGATCTGTCCTCATTAGGGAACTCGTTTCCCTGAACTTCCCTATTCTCCTTGCACAAGGGAATTAAGAACTGAACAGTTCTTCTTTGGGCTTCTGTATGAAGCCATTACTCGGGCAGTCTCCATCCTGTTGAGGAACAGGACTCGGGTCTGTCTCTTCAGTTATGGCCACGAAGGATGACTTTTGACCATAATGCCCTCTTGATGACGTCAGCCCTTAGGGCTATACCACTTCTGCTTAAGCGAAGTTGGTATTTAGACGTTTTCTGCAAAATGTAGATTTGTCTGCGAGATCAAGCTTTGTCGAGGCTGTCGCTTTACTGGCCTTGCTCACGGGGCGAGGCTATGCCTTAGCGAATCTTATATCTCCATGTCCGCTTGACTGTTGAACTAATCATAGTTCTTTTCCTTTTTCTTTCTTTGCAGTGCCCTACACCCCTGGTCCCTTGAATAGTCTGTTTGGGATGACCAGTGGAGCAGATGGTAACCTCAGCCTGCAATTCCATGGACAGGCTTCTTTGTTCAGTGAGCGGAGCTCCCTCGTCCGGGATACGCTCATCCAAGGCGGTCATCCGCAGACCACGCGGAGTATCTTGACCACGGCTCCTCTTGAGGATGTTAACCGTCGGACTTACAGAAAGCCTGACTTTATGTTCGGGGATGCCGCATCCGATCCCGATCGCCAGTTGCAGGCAGGCGAAGGACAATGGATCTTTCAACTGGATGGCGAGAAGTTTTACCTTCCGTCGACTAAGCGACACTTTCCTTTATCTTCTTTCATGAATGTGACTCAGACTCGGAAGATGGCGTGGGGCGTAAGCCGAAGCGTCGAATCCGTCCATGTTGGGAGATTGACCTTTCAGTCCGGCTATTCGAGGGCGGGCCCTCCCCTCAGCATAATGGGGCTATACCCTGGGAAGGTATCGCGGGAACTTCCAGTGGGAGAGAACCGGCTGTGGCGCAGACCTTTGGCACTCAATTCTGCGCAGTTGGCGGGAACTATCCTGCAACAGACTTCAGGGCTCCCGGTTGGGTTCATCCTCCTAAGACATGGTGGGCGGAGTTGACCAACTATATCCTCGCTCACTTCGAGGAGGACTTGGAGGGGTTGAATCTCTATGAGGCCGTCAGGGCGACCTGCTACGGCATTGAGATGAAGGTGGCGTGCTTCTACGCCATCCTTGAGTTGTACTGCCTGGCTTCGGGGACTTTCTTCACCCCGGTTGGCGAGCTGGGCATGGCTTTGCATGAGTTGTGGGAAATCTCTGCTTTGCCTTTCGGGTCTCTTCCATACGAAGAGTACTTTCCCTGCGAGGCGGAGTTGGCTCTCCTGGAGAAGCAGGAGCCTGCTATGCTCGAGACTTATCGGGAGTTGATGTGCCACTTGCATATTTGTTCTAGCATTCACGGTGGTGGCAAGGGTAGCTCGAAGAGCTTAAAGAGCTGGGGAAGTTACCTGTTCCCAGACATGAAGAATGCTCCTGAAGCGGCTCATCGCGGAGTTACTGATGGCGATGTTGCTGAACGGATGGAGATGTGTCTCCAAAGGGATATCGTCGTAACAGAAGACGCAGGTCCCTATGAGAAGGGTGATACCCTTCGGAGCTTTCACCATCAGGCCCATCGGCCTATGTCTCAAAAGGCGCTGCTGGCCGGTTTCTTAACCGTCTGGTTAAAGAAGTGTGTTGTGCCTTCTTCCTCGGGTGACATCGTCCACCCGAATGTTCTGCTACCCGCCGTTCGCCTGGCCCATGGTCACCGTCTGGGTCTTCTCCCAGCCATGGTATGCTGTATTCAAAGAGGCCTTCGCGCACTAACGGAGGCTTTCTGCAGGCCACGGCGACAAGACGTGGGAAGAGTGCTATCCTTCCTTGCGATGGACCCAATCCTAGGGTGGGTCTACCGTACACCTACTTGATGGCGTGGTTCGCCTTACACTGCCCTACTTTGATTGGAGCTGGGGAAGATCCTCCGCAGGGTGTTCGAACGGCTCTTCTCCGCCGATTCGAAGGTTGCTCTTGGATGAAAGCCTATGTGGCCGAGGCCCGTAAGTTAGTGCGTCGTCATGATGCTTATAGCCTGTTCCGCTGTTTTCCTCGCATTCGGGGCGCAAGATACAACGAGGAATTCCGAGCTGCGGAGTCAGGGCGATCTCCCATGAGTCGGGGCGTTTTCGAGTGGCTGGTCAGCTCCGGCCCTCGCATTTGCTATACAGGAGTGGGGATACCTGCTACCTGGAACCCTACGTCCCAAGTCGATTTGCCCGCCAGTTCGGGTACGACCAGCTGTATGTGGGCAATCCCAATTCGGATCTGGCTTTCATGGGGAGTCTTATTGATGGGGCCCGTGCCTGGCGGTTCTTTACTGCGGATGGCACTGGGGCGTGGCTACGTACGCCGCTGCAGGACCCCGGTCTCTCGACGACCCTATGCTTTTGCCAGTGGTACGCGGCTTCCAACTCCACACCTCCTGGATTTAATGTCAATAGTACGGGTGTGAAGTTAATCTCTCAGCGACTGAAGCGGAAAGCCTCTGATAAGAGAGAAGGCAAACGGGTTCGTGTCCCCGGCTTGAAAGAATTCATTGCTGTGGATGACAGCTAGGCTTCTGATGCAGGGAGTCCTCGCTTCGAGGCGGGGCTGGAGCTGATACTCCTGCGGCCGGTTCTGGTGTGATGGGGACATCTTCCCACGACGTGTGGAAGGAGTAGAAGAAGAGGATTCTGACGTCCACTTCAAGAGAAAACGAGCGGGTAGCTCTCGTAGGAAATCGTTGGCGAAGAAGCCCCGTCGTCAAGCTCCTACGATTGTCGTAGAGGGTTATCCCTCTACAGCGATTCCTCCTGCTGCCACATTAGCGGCTGAACCGTCGGTTGCTGAACCGACTAGCGGTGAATTCGCTCTAGGTCTGGGTGAAGTTACCCTTGTTCATATAATGCTTCTGGTGTGTTTCGAATAACTCATCCTTTGCTTCTTGTTGCAGGAGCCGAGACGGCTGGAGAGTAAGGGGAACATTATGATCCCCTATTCACTTATGGGGCTGCAGCCGGTTCCCCTGCTCACTCGGAAGAGTCTGGGAGTGGCGCGGCTGATGTTGGTCCTTCAGGCGTTGGGACTTCTAAAGGGAGTCCTGATACATCAAGCTCTATCGGGTGGTCCACAGGATACTCGGTAAGTGAAAACGAGCCGGCTATTCGTGTTGATTCTGCTAAAATTTTTTCGATGGAGCCTCTGGAGATTGGTGCGGCGGACGAGACGTTCGAGGCAACATCATCCTTTGGTATTGTCGTACCCTCTTGGCTTTTTTCTGTATGTAGTGTCCCGACTAACCGCAGTCTTGTTATAGGTGTTCGGCCTCAAGGCGCATCAGCTTCAAGGGAGCCGGTAGATCTTCCTGAGGGATCGAGAGGTGACATGAGCACTTCGGCCACAGCGGATGCTGCTGTGTTGGACGCGCTGTACGGCGACCTGCCTTCTTATCGGCCCAAATCAGCTGAAGGACCAGAGGTTGAAGGGGCGGTAGTGCCGGAGGTATCCTCACTCCCAATCACATCAACGAGTGAGGTGCGGACTGTTTTGCCGAGTGCGGCATTGAGGGTGATTGCGAGCCCTACTTCTCCAACCCTGGTGGTTGAGCCTGCTGCTCAAGAGGTGGTTGCCAGTCCTACCTCCGCGGTGGCTGGCGTGCTGGTTTCGATGAGGACTCCGCCGAGATCGCCTTCGGCTAGTCCTGCTACTGTCAGTGTTCCCGCTGCTTCTTCTGCGACAGCGTCGACCAGGCTGGTGGACTATTCCGAGGTTGCCTCCCTGCCAGAAATGGCTGAGGCCGAGAATGATTACATAGGTGACCTGGTCGATAGCTTTTATAGAAGCTTGGAGCGAACTATCGACCTAATTTTGAAGGGCTCGCCTATACCGTTCTTAAAGCTGAAGGTGGTCCTCTCCCGTGACATTGAGAGCATTCGGGACTTTGAGGGGTATCATCAGGCTGCTGCTTTAGAACTCCTGGTGGATGAACTTGAGAAGGCTGTAGAGGAGTGGCGCCGTCTCTATCGCTCAGACCCGGCGTCCTTAGCTGAGGAGCAGCTCGCCTGTCTTGTTGCCCAAAGGCACGAGGCCCGGCTTGCTGCTCAAGAGGCTGTTAAGGCCGTCTCCTTTGATTTGAAATCCTTGGAAACAAGGCAAGCGGAAGTTGGAAGTGCAATTGACGCCTCCACTAGTGCTCTTCTTGGCGCTGAGGATAAGATTGCGAAGGCTGAGGAGATGATCAGGAAAGCAAATCTCCTCTTATCCAAGGCCATACCGGTGCGTCTTGAGGAAACCGCGCGGCTTGAAGAGCTCAGAGCTCAGAGTGAGGAGTTTGCGCGGCAGGAGTTATCACAGAGGGCAACTTTGGCGGAAGTTGAAGCTCGTCTGGCCCAGGCGGTGGACTTTGATGAGGCTGAGCTGAGGTCACAAGCGCTTGCCCAGGCTGTTGATGATAGGAAGACGAGGCTAAACGCCCTCGGAGAGCGGCTCAGATCATACAATGTACGCTTGTAGGTCATTGTATACGTGCCTCCATGCGTCTCCATCTTTTGGAATTAATGGAAATTCTTTCTTTTGTTTTGGCTTCTGTTGAATCTCCATCTTGTTCTTGCTTGAGGACGTAATCTTTGAGACGTGGCTATCCGTCGGTTCAGAGGTCGCAATGACATAACCGATTAAGACGTCAGCGATCTCGAGGTTAGCCCTTTGCGGGGCTGAAGGGGAGATACTTGCCTTTTGTAAATGTCAGCAAGCATCGGTGAGTCCTGTCTTTTGTAAGTGTCAACAGGCTCAAAGTTGAGACTTAGCTGTCCGCTGGTTCGGAGATCGCAATGACATAACCGATTGGGACGCTACTAAGCTCAATGGTAGATGAAACTTGGCTATCTGCCAGTTCAGAGGTCGCAATGACATAACTGGTTGAGAAGCCACCAAGCTTCAAAAATTGGTGAAACTTGGCTATCTACCAGTTCAGAGGTCGCGATGACATAACTGGTTGAGAAGCCACCAAGCTTCAGAGGGGGTGATGCTCGTCTTTTGTAAATGTCAACGAGTATCGAGACCTGTCTTTTGTAAATGTAAACAGGGCTCAGAATTGAGACTTAGCTGTCTGCTGGTTCAGAGGTCGCAATGACATAATCGATTAAGACACTACTAAGCTCAATGGTAGATGAAACTTGGCTATCTGCCAGTTCAGAGGTGGCAATGACATAACTGGTTGAGAAGCCACCAAGCTTCAAAAAATTGGTGATACCCGTCTTTTGTAAATGTCAACGAGTATCGAGACCTATCTTTTGTAAATGTCAACAGGGCTCGGAATTGAGACTCGGCTGTCTACTAGTTCAGAGGTCGCAATGACATAACCGGATGAGACGCCACCAAGCTTCAAAATTGGTGATACTTATCTTTTGTAAATGTCAATAAGTATCGAGACCTGTCTTTTGTAAATGTCAACAGGGCTCGGAATTGAGACTTAGCTGTCTACTGGTTCAGAGGTCGCAATGACATAACCGAATGAGACGCCACCAAGCTCAAGGTTGGTGATACTTATCTTTTGTAAATGTCAATAAGTATCAAGTTTGTAGTAGAATTTGGGAGAAGTCTCGTTTCCACGGGAAGAAACGAGAGAATCACTGTCATAGGTTTAATGTTAACGTAACAGCGAAATGTATATGTGGCCTTACCATTCTATGAATGAGAATTGGTAAGTGACTTTGGAGGTCTCATTCTCTCGGAGAGAGATGAGGGAACTGCTGTCATAGGTTTAATGTTAACATAACAGAGGAATATATGTGGCCTTACCATCCTATGGATGAGAATTGGTAAGTGACTTTGGAGAGGGAATCAAATGGGAACTGGTCCCTTAGGATTTTTAGCAAATCCCCAGCTGTCAACGGGTTTGATATGCCTTTACCAACTACCGTTTGAGTTGGGCTAGCCATGCTATTCCCCTCAGCATGATGAGTTGTCGAGGACTTATGTTGAGCTTATAGGCCAACATTTTCCTCTATCCTTAATCGTTAAAGGATATTGGATTATTAGGTTAATGTCTGCATAACCTTGATTCCCCTTTAGGATAACCGGTGCTCGGCCAGGTTCCTGTTGGTTTTCGGCTGTATGACCTCACTTGGAGGAAGAGAAAGGCTCTCTTTGTGTGTGCTCCAGACACGGAGATCTTGATCAGAGGTGTAGTGTTAACTTGATCAAGAGAAGGATCCTTGATTAAGGATAATATTTCTTTAAGAACTTGCCATTGATCGGCATCATGAGTAGGTCGCCCTCTGCAGTCGCGAGGCGGTATGCTCTGTTTGAATAGACTGTTTCTATTACAAACGGTCCTTCCCATTTAGGCTGAAATTTGCCTTTGGTCTTATGCGTCATAATCATCGGTCGTCTGACGGCTAAGACCAGGTCTCCTTTCTGGAAGACTCTCTGTTTGACCTTCTTATTGAAGGCTTTTGAGATTCGAGCTTGATATAGCTCGATATGCTGCTGAGCTTGTAGTCGCTTCTCGTCCAAAGCTTCGATCTCTTGAAGGCGTAGGCGATCATTGTCCTCTGATGTGATTTTAGTAATCAGAGCTACGCGCAACGATGGCATCTGGATTTCCAATGGGAGGACTGCTTCGCACCCATATACCAGGGAAAAAGGCGTATTGCCTGTCGGTGTCCGCACCGTGGTTCAGTAGGCCCAAAGACATTCACCGAGCTTTTCGTCCCAATCTCGCTTATTCGAGGAGACGAATTTCTTGAGCAGCTTGATGATTGTTTTGTTGAATGCTTCCACCAAGCCGTTGGCAGCAGGATTATAGGCAGTTGAAGCTACATTCTGAATTCGGTATTTATTGCAGAACCGATAGAATACTTGGCTTATGAATTGGGGACCGTTGTCGTGGATGATCCGCCTAGGGACACCAAATCGATGGATGACGTGGTGCTTGATAAAGTGAACTACATTGGAGGTCTTGACTTCAACCAGTGGTATAGCCTCCGCCCATTTTGAGAAGTAGTCGGTTATTGCTAGGATAAACCGGTGACCTTTTGTCGAAGAAGGACTGATTGGTCCTACGACGTCTATTCCCCATGCTTCAAATGGCCATGAAGCAGCAGTCGGGTGGAGCAACTCCGGAGGCTGGTGTATGAAGTCCGCATGAATCTGACATGCTTTACACCTTCGTGCATATTGGATAGCGTCGGCTATCATAGTTGGCCAATAATATCCCAGCCTATGCAACCTGTCTTTAAGCTTTGGACCTGGCTGATGAGCTCCGCAAGTGCCATCATGCGCTTCTTGGAGCGCTTCCTGTGCCTCTGAATTGGAAAGGCAACGGAGGAGGACACCGTCATATGAACGACGGTAAAGTGTCTTCAGAGTCGGATCGTAGTAGAAACGGAGAGACCTTCGTCTGATAGAAGCCGCTTCTTTAGGATTGTCTGGAAGCAGACCGTGCAAAGCATAGTCAATGAGAGGAAAGTGCCAATCCCTCGGCTCAAGATTCGTCGAGACATTATAGACTTCTCGAGTTCTTAGCATGTGCTTGGAGCATACAAGATGTCGAGTTGCGACTGTGAGGTGATACTCGGTGTCGGCTGGCAAGGCTAGAGTTGTTGCTAAGGCAGCAAGGGCGTCCGCCTTAGTATTTTGAGATCGGGACACGTGCCCGATGTAGAAACCTTCAAATAGGTTAGCCAATTCTATGGCTGTATGGTAATAAGGCACCAAGTCCTCATGGCGGACTTCGTATTCGCCTTTAACCTGATTGATGATCAGTTTTGAATCGCCATAAGCTTCGAGGTAGCGTACCCCCATTCCATGGGCGAGCTGAAGACCAATAAGCAGAGCATTATATTCTGCCACATTGTTGGAGCACGATTCTGTCAAAGAGAATGCTCTGGGCAGGACATGATTCTGTGGGGAGATAAACACAACCCCCACTCCGGCAATAATTTTGCCTTTAGGGCCCATTCGCGATGCTCCATCAAAGAACATCTGCCACACTTCCTCTTCTGAGGTTGCATAAGACTCGAAGACTTCATTAGGGATATCTTCGTGAAGTTTTGAATGCTCCGGAACTGGATGAGCAGCCAAGAATTCTGCAAGGGCCTGGCCTTTAACCTCCTTCTGAGGCGTGAAGATCATGTCGTATTGAGACAATAAAAGTGCCCACTTAGCCAATCTTGAATTCAATGATCCTGGCTTCGTCATAAGAAGACGCAATGGGTTTACTCTGAAGATGACATGTATGGTCTGACCGACCAAATAATGTCGTGTCTTCTGAACAGCGAAGACGAGAGCTAAACACTCTTTCTCGATAGGGTTGTAGCGAGATTCCGCTCCTATGAGAGTTCTGCTCAGATAATAAATGGCCTGCTCGTGGCCATTGTCGTCCTTTTGAGCGAGGAGGGCACCGAGGGAGTAGTCCATAGCCTTTACATAAAGCAAGAATGGCTTCCCTGATGTAGGGGCCACTAAGACTGGAGGCTTTGTGAGGTCTCTTGATGTCTTCATAAGCTTCCTGACAAGCTTGATCCCATACGAAGGGAGTACCCTTTTTCATGAGCCGGGTGAACGGCTGACAGCGGCCTGAGAGATTTGCGATGAATCTTCTGATATAGGCCAGCCTGCCTTGCAAGCCTCTGAGCTCTTTGAGATTCTTTGGTGGATGCATGCTCTGGATGGCTTTGACCTTGTCTGGGTCAAGATGAATCCCTTTTGATGTGACAATAAACCCAAGGAACTTGCCACTTGACATTCTCAAAAAGGATTTTGTTGGGTTCATTTTCAGTTGATGAGCCCGCATTATGTCGAACATCGTTCTCAGGTCGCGAAGGTGTTCATTCTTGTTGCGACTTTTGACGGCAATGTCGTCGACATAGCATTCCACCGTTTTTCAGAGATGATCGCGGAAGATCACACTCATTGCCCGCTGATAGGTTGCTCCGGCGTTCTTCAGTCCGAAGGGCATTACCGTGTAGCAGTATACCCCTAATGGTGTTCGGAACGAAGTATGTTTCTCGTCGTCGGGATACATCTTAATCTGGTTGTACCCTGAAAAGCCGTCCATGAAAGACATTCTTTCGAATCCATATGTGTTGTCGATCATGACGTCGGTGATGGGCAGTGGGAATTCGTCTTTGGGACAGGCTGTATTGAGATCACGGTAGTCGATGCAGATCCGTATTTTCCTGTTCTTTTTGAGGACGGGGACGATGTTAGCTACCCAATCAGGATGTTGTTCTTCCCGGATGAAGCCACATGCAATGAGCTTGTGAACTTCGGCTTCAATAGCTTCCATAATGTTCGGGCGAAACCGACGTTGTTGCTGTTTGACTGGCTTGACGTCGGTCTTGATGTTCAGACGGTGCATAGCGACCTGTGGATCAAGTCCGGGCATATCTTCGTAGCTCCATGCGAAGACATCTATATACTCCTTCACGAGCATTATCAATTCCTCCTTTTCTATAAGTGATAGGCTTTCACTTATAAAGATGGGCTTGGGTTATCTTGATTACCCAAGTTGACCTGCATCACCTTATCTTCAGTAGGTGGTTTGCGCGATTCGAATCGCTTTTCCTATTGAAGGTCTGATTGCTGGGCCCATTGCTCCTCGTCAGTGGCTTCTGCGGGCTCCAATTGACTGCTTGAGGTCATATTAGCAGTGAGGTTTTTGAACATTCCTCCTATACTGACATCTGAATCCCACTCGGAGGATGAGGCTGAATGTGATGGAATCGGTTCATCGTCTTTGACTTGAACGGTTGCTGATGATGTGGGTGTAACGTATCCCAACCCCCTGCGTGTGCTATCATAGTAATTTGCAGGTTTCCCTTTAGGCACAAGGTTCCGCATCAAACCGCGCCTTCCTTTTCCGAAATTCAGGCCTGCTCCACGCTTCAAGTCGTATCCCATTTTCTTCATAATGTGGCGCGCTGGCCGCGCATAATGGAAGAACTGTGGGGCGTCTGTATCTGAGCTTGGATCTGCAGTTGTGGATCCCCGTGGCCGGGTTCTACCGAAGATTATCGGCGACTGACCTTGTTTGGACGGAGGGATCACCAGTGTGGCCCCCTCTATAGCTTCCACAGATGTGCTGGCCACACTTGGCTCATGTACGGGCACATGCAGAGAGCCATCCGTAATGGATTTAATCGACCCAATACTCGCAGGATAATCAAAAGAAATATTATCATTAATTACCCATTCTCCTTCATCCGCTGAAGGAGTATTACATAGGGAATTATTGAGACATGCTATAATTGGTTCACCAATCAGAATAGCTGGCATGCCTGTTTCGGATTCTGAATCCGCCTCGTTGCCACTTTCATCATCGTCTGGCAGCGATTCTTTGAGTGCTCCACCGGCTTCTTGATATAGGAGAGCGTCAGTGAAGTAATTTTCTACCCCTTTGAATGGTTGCCTCTCAGCAAAGACAGTTCGTACTGTCGCATCATCTTCAACATATTTGAAGCATTGATGGAGGGTGGAAGGGACGATCCAATTGGCATGGATCCATGGCCGTCCCAGCAGCAGGTTATATGATGTGTCAGCATCAATGACATAGCATGTCACTTCTGACTTCAGGCTCCCGATTCTGCAACGGAGTCGAATTTTCCCCAGTGGATGACTGCTCCCGGCGTTGAAACTGTATATTGTAGTAGTGGTTGCGGACAACCTATACAATGGTATGCCGAGGAAGTAGAGAAGTCTTTTGGGGATGATGCTGAGTGCGGACCCCGGATCGACTTGTACCCTCTCAATGCATGTTGAACCGATATATCCGGTGTAGTACAGAGGTCGATCGTGCTTGTTGTCTTTGAGAAGCATATCTTCCGCTGTGAAGGTAATAGCGGGCACCTTTGATTGTGCATGATGACATTCTGGGCAGGAAGACTGGACGTCGTTGTTAGGGATCTCAGGCATGCATGTCAGAAATGATTCTGAATTGGCTAGCGCATCCCTGAGTGCTTCTCTTGTCTCTTTCGAGAGGCGAAGGAGCTCGTGTATAGTGATACGAGCTGGGATATTGGCCAGTTGAGCCAATATGTCAAACCGAAAGGGCGTATCAAACCCTTGGCCTGGTGGTTTCTTCAACATGTGGTCGAATCGTACCACTTTAGGTTTTTCTTTCCCTTGGCTGGGATTAGAGTGGATGCTGGTACTTGTACTGACGTCGTTTGCTGTTGTATCTCGTCAGTAGACTTTTCATACTGCCTTAAGTATGATCTTCCGGATCGGGTGCCCGTTTGCTGAGGCGTATCGGCTTGCGCTGCGCAAGCATGCTTTTCTCCTTCGGAATCACTGAGGGAAGCCGATGTAAGATTGCCGTCGTCTGGCAGGAGGGAGATGACATTGCAAGACTTGCCCTTTGAGTTGGGTTGCTTTAGATCCCACTGTACGTCTTGGACGAGGTCTGGATATATCCACATGACTTCTCCTGTCTCCAATGTTAAGGGAACAAGACCCTTATTGTTTTGAGCTGTAGCTGGGAGATGTTTGACTTCCAACCGTGGCACAGGGACGGAATAAGTCCCGTCGGGAACTGTGATTTTTGGGGCTTTGCCGAACTCAAGAGTCACCAGATTGGCAGTGGCTTTCTTTTGCTCCGTCTTTAGCGTCAGAACCCCGGCATCAACCAAGGCTTGAATTCTATCCTTGAGGACATAGCACTTGTCAGTAGGATGGTGAACCATCCTGTGGTAGAGGCAGTATTTAGGGTCGTTTGTGCGCCCTATCTCATTGGGACGCCGCGCATCTGACAGCTTTATTTTGTTCCCTTTGTGGAGCAGATGGAATATGGTGACCACCTGATCGTCTTTGAACGAGTACTGCTTTGGAGAGAATTTAGGCTCCTGATTGTTGAAGCCGCTCTTCTTGGCCTTTGACTGCACATCTCCGGATAGCTCCATAGACATAGTCTCCTTGCCTTTAGCTTGAGAGGATTGCGGTAGGTCGCCACGCCCTTTGTTGTTCATCCCCCACTTGCCTCTAGGGGCGGATGGTTCAAACTTTTTA
Source organism: Agave tequilana (assembly GCA_038442645.1). Taxonomy (NCBI): domain Eukaryota; kingdom Viridiplantae; phylum Streptophyta; class Magnoliopsida; order Asparagales; family Asparagaceae; genus Agave; species Agave tequilana. The sequence continues at coordinate 26,761 of JAVJIF010012395.1, forward strand.
GCTGACTTCTCGGCTATCTCAGCTTGTTCGACCAATTCTTTCCAGGTGTGGGCTTTGACAGCCCCCATGCGAACTTCGACTTGGTCTAGGAAGTTGTGTCTGCATGTCTGCAAGAGCATGGGTAATGGCATCCCTGCTGGGCACATCAAGGATAAGTTTCTGAACCGTTCAATGTAGTCACGGACAGATTCGCCCTTCCTCTGCACAGTGGAGAGGAGTTTGTCCATGGTTACCTCGGTATCATCCTCATAGAAACGAGAGAGGAACCGAGTTTCCAGGTCGATCCAGGAGTTGATAGAGCCTGAGGGAAGACTGCGAAACCAGTCAAACGCCACCCCCTTTAAGGTGCCAATGAAAAGCCTAGCCATTATGGCGTCATTGTTTATAACATTACCAGTCTGAGACCGGAAATAGTAGATGTGCTGATTTGGCGAGCTCTTTCCATCATAGGTATGCAGCGTTGGCGGTTTGAACTTCGGTGGGTATGGCACCGAATCCCACTCCAGCGGATAAGGACGGACTGTCCCTACCTTCTTTAATTCATCCCTCTGAGCTAGGGACGCGATCTGAGCTTGGAGGCCTTTAAGGACTTCGGCGTCTAAGGAAGAACCCTCCTTAGATTTCTCCAGCTTTGGTTGCTCATTGCTGAAGTGTTCCTCCTCATCGCGATTGCTCATGGCATCATTGTTATTCCGGTTATTGAGGAGTTGAGCGAGCATCTATTGAATATTGTCCAGAGCCTCTTGCTGAGTCTTGGAAGTTTGCTCCTGGGCTTCTAGGCGCCGACGAAGATCGTCGTTGACGTTATCAGCCATATTGACTGATGCTCTGTCTGTTCGCACCGAACTGACTGTCGCCGAAGAGGCGTACCCACTATCTTCATCTTCTCCGTCCGATGATTGGAGTGATCTTGTGGGCTGTGACGAGGCTAGGGCCATCGAGGAAGAAGGCTGCTCGTAATTGTAGGGTATCGCCACCCTAGATCTGGTGTTTCGGAAAACACCCTCTTCTTCATGCACCAAGACTTCGCCCAAGCCTGGGCTGTAGCCTGGATCTGGGGACTCTTGTCCTCTTCCGGTCATGTTGACGGATGCGGAGGGTAGATCTCGCGAGATGCTCCTTTTGCGATGTTTCACCGGGACTTGCACCGATAGTCGATCAAAAACCGACCGTCGTCTTGGAGGCGTGGCGGAGATTGGTCCCAGCCGGCAATGGACCGAGTGGAGTGTCAGCAGTTGACATCCCCTGTGTTGGCAATAGGGGGAGGAGGTTTGTCTATCTGTCAACAATTTCCTCAAATCGAACCCGGTCGGGTCCCTGCAATCGAGCGCAAAGGCTCTTTTGGATCGCGCATAGGGCGATGTCCTGCTTCTTTTATCCCTGCAGCCGGGATTAGCACTGAATAGTGCTTTAGTTCTAGCTTCGCCATTAGACGCGAACTTAGTGCTTAACGCACTGGAAAGTGGAGCATGCTGCGGTGCTTTACCCGCTATGCTGTTGCGAAGGCAATTAGCCTTAGATGGTACTTTGGTTTCAGCTTCGCGGTCATGGACCCTGCGCGTACGCTGTGGTACAGTAGCTTCGTTCATGAGAACGAGGCCGGCGCGAGGCATCGCTGCCCTTGAATTGGACGACGGTATGATTGCCGTCGTAACTTTATGATTGGAGCAGACAGGCATCTTGCCTTTTGCTTCGCGAGAGAGGCGCGGTTTAGGCGTAGCTACGCCTGAAGCTTCGATCGGAGACTTCTGTTTAGGCTTCCATATCCGTCTTGGCAGAGGAGACTTAGGTTCGCAAGGAACCTGATTAGCCACACACGAGGCTGAGGGGTGTTGGCAGAATTCTGCTTCCGGTTTCTGATTTGAAACCTTGGTCGTGGAAACCCTCCTATGCTTCCGTGCTCGAAGCATTGGGCCACCCCCAGAGAAGACTTCTTCAAATCTTGCTTGATCGAACTGAACCACCAAGTTCTCACAAGTAAAGGAATCAGACTGCGGACGTGCTTCCTTGTTGCGCCAAATAACCACAGTAGGTTCGTAGAGAACCTTTTCAGTCTCCGCAGAGACTTTCCTTGAAGATTTAGCCAGAGAAGCTCTGGCTGCACCGGCTTTTCTGAATTCAGAGTTAGACCCGAAGGTCTGTTCGTCGCATTGCGACACTTGATTCTCGATAGTGGAGAATCTCCCCAGCGGAGTCGCCATCTTGTTTTCCATTATGTTTGCAAAGGGGGAAAACTTACAAAAAAGAGTTTGAGGAGCTAAATTACAAGTATTCTTAAAAAAAGATTACAAGTAGATCTCCTCAGAGATTTTGGAGAAGTGTGCCGATAGGAGTCTGGTCAGCGCGCGACCACTTTGTCCCTTTGACGATGCGAGCGATGAGATTCCCTTCTCGCCTGGTTCGGGGAATCAGAGAACAGAAGGTTGGTAGAACCCTCTTGCTGCTTCTCAAAATCGCCTTCAATTAGGAATTCCTTCTCGCCTGGTTCCGGAGATTCCTTGAGAAGAAGGACGATGTTAGGGTATCAACACCCTGAATAGAGAAAGCAATTCTCTAAAAGGTCTCTGAATTCGAGAGCGCGCGGTGCGTTATGAAGAAGCCTCTGCTTGTGGAGTCCTCTTGTATGCCTCTGTGTCTTGATCGATCGATCCTCTTATGTGTCCCTCTCCTTGTACCCCTGGCGGGCTATTTATAGGGAGAGCAAGGGTATAATCGTCCTTGAAGATATGGAAACAGATTGAATCGGATCTGTTTAAATCTGAAAAGTAGCCTTGCTGCGAGGCTAGGATCAGCTTCTGCAAAGCTAGAAATGGCAGGTCGGTTGATCTTCTTGATCTGTTTTGATCCTTTCCATATTGTTGAAAGATCTCTCCTGATCCTCTTACTCGTTTTAAAAGAGTCAAGAGATTGTGGCAATCAACTGCCGAATTTGATCTCCGATTTGATCTTAATTGGATTTGATCTGATTAGATCTGATATCATCTGGAGATTTGATTGGTCAAAGGTTGACCGTGGCAGATTCATAGCGGAGCCGTCCGCATTGAGCTCGTAGCGGAGCTAGAGGCAGCTTCTGGCGAAGTCTGAAAGAAACCCTTTGGCGGAGCTGGAAGTCCTCTGTGGCGAAGTTTGCGAGTTAGCTTCCTGGCGAGGCTTTGGATGGCTTCGAGGCGAAGTCGAGTGATATTAGCCTCTCAAGCGAGGCTATCCCTTTGGGCTCGTGTGATGCTAAGTGCTAGCACCTTAGACCTGCTGAGGTCTGTTTAGAAACAATCCGGGTTCACTGTCTGCTTGCTGGATCAGTGGAGTCCAAGTTGCTTCCTTGTCCCTCGGAGATGGGTGAAAAACTGGTCTTCAGCTCGTCTGTCACTTGTCTTTTGTAAATGTCAACAAGTTTAGACATTGTTCGGACCAATAAGAATCTTGTCTTTTTAAGTGTCAACAAGGACATGTCATAGCAGGAGTGGGGGTAGTACTCGTCTCCCCACAGAACTATATAATTCTTCGAGCCTTCTCATTAATCGAGCCCTGCTCCAACAATGTAGCAGAGTACAATGCCCTTTTAATTGGAATGCAAATCGCCAATGAGATTGGCGTTAAAAATCTCGAGGCATATGGTGACTCTAAACTTATCGTCAACCAAGTTCGTAGGGGGTACGAAGTCAGACATGAAGATCTAGTACCATATTACAATGCAACTGTCCACATGGCCGAGAGGTTCATAAACTTTTACATCGATCATGTACCCCGCTAGAAAAAAGTGCATGCAGATGCACTGGCGTCTCTCGCTGCCTCTTTAGCCCTTCCAGCTGGAGTAGTAGAGAAAATACTTGTCCACAACCACGACTTGTATTGCCCAAGAATCGCTTCTGAGGATTACTAGAAGCCGACAGGAGATTATCAAGTCAAAGAAGCTCTTGAGTCGTCAACCGGTCCAGAGCCTAGAGACTGGCGATTTCCTTACGTTGATTATGTTTTATACGGCATCCTGCCTGAGGATGCCAAAGAAGCGGCTGCCATTAGAAGGAAAGCCCCTAAATTCTACTATAATGTGATCACGTGAACACTGTATCGTCGGTCGCATGACGGGATCTTGCTTCGCTGTCTATCACAAAAAGAGGCACAGGAGGTATTGAAAGAACGCATGACGGCATGTGTGGAGCCCATCAACTTGGTCTAAAACTTGGGGATCGACTCCGAAGATTGGGATATTATTGGCCTAAGATGATCCCTGATACCATCACTTATGCCAAACGATATCACGCCTGTCAAGTTCATGGCGATTTCATCCATCAAGCACCAGGATACCTCCACTCTACAACTTCTACGTGGCCATTTGAGATGTGGGGCATAGACGTAGTTGGCCCTATAAGCCCACCGTCATCATAAGGACATCGGTTCATCTTAGCCATAACTGATTACTTTTCTAAATGGGCTGAAGCCATTCCTTTGAGGGAGGTAAAGTCATCTGATGTGATCAAATTCGTTAAACATCACGTCATCTACCGTTTTAGTGTACCCTGGCGAAAATCCATGACAATGGACCCCAGTTCGTCAGTCAGGCTTTCCAGAGGTTCTGCACTAAGTTCAGAATCTAGAGTGTATCGTCAACGGCATACTACCCCGCCGCTAATAGTCTCGCAGAAGTTTTCAACAAGATCATTGGCAAGCTTCTCAAGAAATTCGTCTCGAAAAGTCAGCGTGACGGTGACGACAAATTAGGTGAATGCTTATGGGCCTATCGCACAACTGTTCGAACCAAATAAAAGCTACACCATTTCTTTGGTATATGGGTGTGAAGCCGTGCTTCCATTAGAAATCCAAATTCCATCTCTAGGTGTCGCCTTGATAGCAGAGATGACAAAGGAGGAGAAGCATCGACTGCGACTCCAAGAACTGGAGGCCTTAGATAATAAACGTCTACAAGCCTAACAACAAATCAAGCTTTATCAAGTTCGGATTACCAGAGCCTTCAATAAGAAAGTTAAGGAGCGAACTTTTAAGAAAGGTGACCTTGTCTTAGCTGTCAGAAGACCTATGGTAATGACACATAAGATAAAAGGAAAATTCCAGCCCAAATGGGAAGGACCATTTGTAGTAGAGTCAGTTTACTCAAATGAAGCATATCGCCTCATAACTTCAAATGGTGATACACTCATGATGCCAATCAATAGCAGATTCTTGAAGAAATACTATCCTTAATAGTACTTTTTCTCCGATCAAGTTAATATTACATCTCTGATCAAAACTCCAGATCTAAGAAAAGCTTTTTTCCTTTACTAGATCACATCATGATAGACCAGTGACAGGCTAATCGAGCACTGATTGCACCATGATGTATGATGTAAATATTGAGAAGGAAACAAAAGGCGAAACTTGGGTTTTAGTATTGCTCTCCTAATTAATATCCAACGCCTCCGACGGCTAAGGACAAAGGAAAATGTTGGCTTCTAACCCAACATAAGTCTTCGACAACTCATCATGCTGAGGGGAATAGCATGGCTAGCCAACTCAAACGGTAGTTGGTAAAGGCACACCAAATTCATTGATAGTTAAAGGTTTACTAAAAATCTTAAGTGGACTTGGTCCCACTCTCTCCTCCAAAGTCACTTACCAATTCTCACCCATAGAATGGTAAGACCATAAAAACAACGGTGTTCATCTTCCTTATGAAATGGACTGGATTTTGTCAAGTTAACATTAAACCTCTGACAAACCAGATTTTCCAATCCCCAGTGGACCCTGTCAAGTTAATATTAAAACCCCTGACAACAAAACTCCTTAAAAATCCTCGCTGCTATGTTAATAATAGTACACCTCTAACGGTAAATTTCTAAAATCCCTTACCAATTCTCATACACAGAATGGTAGGTCCATAAAATACGGTCATTGCTACGTTAACAATATACCTCTGGAAATGAAAAATTTCAGTACTCCCTAGCGAGTACAAACCTCACTTGTCTCAACTCTATATGGAGTAGCAAGCCTTCAAATTTGTCAAGTTAACACTACACCTCTGACACTTCAAACTTCACTTGTCAATTCTCATCAATAGAATGATAAGTCTTCAAAATTGCTTATATCGCAAATCAATTACCGTCAAGTTAAAATTACACCTCTGACTTTTCAAATTCTACTCGTCAACTCTCATTAGTAGAATGACATGTCCTCAAATTGCTCCTATCACGAGCCAATTTCTGTCAAGTTAATACCGCACCTCTGACAAATTACTGGTAAGTTTAACATTACATTTCTAACAGTGATTAAGTTGCAGCCAAGTTCAATATTAAATCTCTGACAGTCACTTCTCCTCAGACTTCCATATCGAAGCTGAGATGAGCGATGATAAGTTTAACATCACACCTTAAGCGTCCAGTTCATTGCTAAGTTCAATGACTTTCCCTCGGACTTCCTTATCGAAGTCGAGATGACCAATGCCAAGTTCAAATTACTCCTCTAGCATTACCCTCACTGCTAAGTTAAACATTACACCTATGACAATGACACTTTCAGTTTTCCCAAATGAAGCTGGAACACTCTTGAGTTAAGTTAATATCACACCTCTAACTCACACCCTTATCAAGTTAACATCACACTTCTATCAAGATTATATTCAACCCGTTAAGTTAATATCACACCTCTAACTGTAAAAGTTCTCCTAGATTTCCGGCGAGTCTAGTCTCACTTGTTATTCTTGTCAACAGAATAACAAGTCCACCTAAAAACATTGTTAGGTTAACATTACACCGTTAACAGTATTTTTTTAAATCTCTAGCTGGGTCTTAGTCAAGTTAATTCCAAACCTCTGATGAAAACTCATCCTCCGTGGGAGTACAAATTCTACTTGTCATTCTCATTCATAGATTGGCAGGTCCACAAGAATTATCTTGCTCCTGTCAAGTTAATATCACACCTCTGACAGCATTGTTGAATTCCTGAAGAAGGATTTTTCTACAAACTTTGACTTGTTAAGATTATTATCATATTTTTAGCAAGTCAAAGATCCTTTACTTCTATTCGTCTGATTTTCAATGCAAAAAAAAGGAATTCAAGACAATTGAAGAAGATAAGGAAAAAGTGTCACTTTTGTTTATATCCAGACATATGAAAGTGATACAAAACGCTCTCTTATACAATAAGATTGAGTGTTACAATAAAGGAGTACAAAGAAGTCCCTCTCTCTCAGTAAAAGGTTGCACTCACTCCTTGAAGCATTCTCATCACTCCAAATACAAAATGTTTGGAAGAGCGCCAAAGAAGGGCTGAGCACTATTGTGATGATCGAATGCTGATTACATCATGATGCATGACGTAAACATCGAAGGAGTCCATCGTTAACCAAGAAAAATGGTGTTTCTTGAGGTCGAAATGCAGCAGAACCTTCTGATTCCACCCGACCAAATGGTGTGGGTCATAATCCTTCGTTGATGAACATCTCCACCACCAGAAAGTCATCCAATGAATATGGACTTTTCATCGCTGTCACTTCTGGGGTAAGATTAGTGAAGAGAGGATTCGAGACCTTACAGGTGATGTCCTCTTTCCCGCAACCTGCAAGAGGACCATACCCACCACTATACCCACTGTGACCATGACAAACTCAAGGGCACTGCCGGTGCATCATGTCCAATAGGTCTTGACGGATGTCATCAGTCGCGCAAATCCTCGTCGCCTATAAATATAAGCCTTGATTTCTCCTCTAGTGTTCGACCATCGAACAAGTTCGCTGGTCGATATATTCTCCTAAGGGCTCAGCGAATATGCAAAAGGCTGATTAAGGCTACCTGTAGGAAATAAAACCAGAAGGTTAAGATTTTGTTAAGACGGAAACAGAAGGGCTGAAGAACAGACGCGGCTATAGTTGTAAACTTCAGACGCGGGGATGACCAGTGTAGAAAGTCAAAATTCTATTACGACAGAAATAGACGCGGTTGAAGTTATGGACTTCAGATACGCACAGATCTGAACGTGGTCTGATTTTAGACCCACATCTAAAATATGAAACGCAAAGAGGACCAGACGCGAAAGTTGCCACATCCTTGTTCGAGAAATAAGGGTTGCTACATCTAAGTCTGAAGCCCTCGAAAAGAATTAAAATTCTTTTAAGTCAACAACCTCAAACGCGAGCTTTATATGTAAAACTCTCAAAGTCTAAGTACAGAGTTCATCACACCTGCACAAGGATTTTGAGTTAGAGTTCAGACTCAATCAACTCGCTCTTCATCAAGAAGTCTAAAAGACGTGACTTTCAAATAATGGGCGCACTGGTCAGACTTCAAGAGAAGGTCAAAAGAGTGAATCTCTTCAAGGGACAGGAAAATCGAAACTGAGCAGGGTTGAGTATTTCATGGCAACAAGCAGTTCCTACCCGCAGAAGAACCCTCTAGAGGTTGAACTTTATGCATCAAGGCGCGGTCATGAAAAGTACTCAGAGGGATGCTTTTTGATCTTGAAATCACTTGACAGTGATAATCTTCAGGAAAGATTAAAGAAAAGCATGAAAGCTTTGAGTTTTCGCTGTCCATGAGGGCACATCCCATTGAAGGAAGAAGTTTAAGTCAAGATGAAGACCCTCAGAGCGCCTGCTCTTAAGGGAAACAGTCTAAGCAATGGATTGTTAAGGGGGTGAGTCCTATTTATAGGCCAGCCATAAGGCCTGTAATTAATGGCGTAAAAATCAGAGCCATCGGCCTTAATTCCCGCACGAACGTCAAAGCCCAATATAGAGCTGACGCGTGGATTGCCGCTTCGGGAAACATTGGAGGATGCAAGTCCCCAATCGTCAACGCCGACTTGGCATTTAAAGATTTAATGTCAAAGCCCAATAAAGAGCTGACGCGTGGACTGCCGCTTCGGGAAACATTGAAGGACACAGGTCCGCAATCGTCAACGCCGACTTGGCATTTAAGGGTCCAACTAGATCTTTAAGATGGGTTGCATGTGACACTTGGGAGGTTGCGTCAAGCGCAGACTCAAAGGTCGCGTCCTGAAACCCGCGTACCTTCATGACCCGAAGGCTGCGTTCTTTTCATTCCTGCTAAGAGATTCGCGATCACATCTCTGAGAGTGATTCAGAGCCGCGTCTCCTCAGCGAATTGGATCCATTCAGAGATTGCGTCTTGAGTCCGCATCAACTTGAAAGCTGCGGTCTGAAGCTTGCGTTCTCAACAACCAGAGAAGGCCTATGTCATTCTCGAGGAGCCCAGAACTGCGTCTCCATTGCGAGATGAAAGTCGTGTCTTCACCATAAACTCAATACTGCCTGAGTTTGTGCCTTATCAAGGGTCCAGAGATGCGTCTCTACTGAGTCAGTGCCGCGTCCCCATCAATTAACTGAGATCCATGCGTCAATTTTTGAGGAGCCTAAGACCGCTTCTCCACTGCATCCTGACAGAATCAAGGGCCGTGTCTATGGATCTGCGTTTTTTCATAAATATGAAGGTCACGTCCCTTTTATTGAAGAAAACAAATTCGCTTCTCAGAATAATGCCTTTTTGTCTTTAAGCCAGAGCTGCGTCCTTATCGAAAAGAAAGATTCGCTCGTCTTCCTTGATAAGCCTGAACGGCACCTTCATTAATGAGTCAGAGTCACGTCTCTCAGAATCGCGTCTCCACTATGAATGAGACCCGCGTCTCGCTCAAGAACTCAGTTCAGCTTGAGTTTATTATTCATGGCCGACTAAAGACTACATTTTACAAACAGTCAAAGATTACGGTTATGAAAATTGAGTTCATCTACAGCAAGTAAAGAACTTGAAAGGATGAAGATAGAGCAAAAAATTGAAGACTTTTATTATTTGATTCAAAAATGGTAAAAGTAATACAGACACTCTTGACAAACAGAGTGTTAAAAAAAAGGGTGAACAATACAAAAAGGAGAAGAAGGCTAATAATCTTGCTTCGCCAAAGAACGGATTTGTTCCTGGAGACGATGCATCTCGTGCTGACGTACCCTTTCAGCCTCCATCAGAGTTTGGACCTGCAGCTCCTCCTCAGACAAAAATCTCTTCATAGCATGTTGCGCTCGAAGAGACTCCAACCTGGAGGAATGAGCAGAGGGGTTTTCTTCAGCGTGTGTCCTGGCAGTTTCCAGCTCCTCCAACTTTTTTCTAGCAGCGACAAGTTTCTGCTCATTGGTCTCGATCAAGGCTTGTGTCCTGGCAATTGTAGCTCGAGCAGTGGTAATAACCTGCTCTGCACTCTGTATGACGATTTCAGATTCCTTAGAATCGCCAATCAGCCTTTGGTGGTCAGCTTAGAAATGCTGAAGATGGCGGGTCTCTTCAGCTATTTGTTCCTCCATCTCCTTTCGCTCATGTTCTTGAGCGAAAAGAAGCTTACTCAGAGTAGTCCTAGCCTCATCTACTGAGCCGCATTCTCCAGAGTCTTGAGCTCCCTCAGGTGGCTCCCCAGCTGCTCCACCAGCATCAGGCATGCCCTAGCCTGTGAAGGACTCCCAGTATGACCAATGTTCTCGATCTAATTTTTGAGAAGTATTCGGGCAAACTCGAAAGAGCTGCCCCCAGAAAGGATCAGGTTAATACAAGATCTTATGGAAGTAAAAAATTGCTGCACCATTTGACGTACTAGCTCTTTCATGATGTCATTAGCTGGAGATAACCCTGCTGATATACTCCCGGACCCCCTTTCCATGACAGTGTGAGCGGCGGGAACCAGTTCAACTTACGCAGGAGTGAGGCCGATGATAGGTTCGTCAGGTACTGAGGTAGTCACCGATACCTCCGGGACGGTTATTATCGTAGCAGCCTCCACTGTAACAGAAGCAATAGCAAACCTTGCGGCATCGGGTTCCCCGGCCGAAGTTTGAACTACACTATCTTCTGCGCCAATGCTTGCCCCAAGATCCTCTACTTGAGCTACCCCAGTGCTCTCTGCAAACCACTAAAATGTCAGTGATAACAATAAAAAGGAGAATATTCAATACGTCAGTATTCTCTTACCAAGTTGAGGATCTGAAGATGGCGAATTCCTGGATAGGTCGTGTGGGGTTGAGGCCTCCCTGACCTCGACGGTTGCACTTTCTTGAGGCATTCCGGTAATAGGAGCCTCAAGGCCCTCCTGCTGGGCCAGCTCTTGGATCATCTCCTCAATATGAGAGAAAATTGTGGCTTCACTGTCGACAGCCAGCCCTATAGTAGAAAATCAAAAGGAAATGTCAGAACCCTTCCCTAGCTTGAGGAGGAGCCGGTTCAAGAAGACAAGGAGAGTACCTTCGGTAGCAGCAATTATTGCTATCGGCAAAGCCGTCACAGGGTCGCATCCCTGTATCTCTTCCTCTGAAATATGCGAGAATTTGCTCGTATCAGGAAGAGCGGGTTCGTCGCCGAAATCGATTTCTTTGCCAGAATAATACCCATGGTCTTCGGACGATGAAGATGACAGTTCAACACAAGAGGTCTCAGCAATCGAGGCCTTACTACTGAGTACCCCAGTAGTGGGGCTGGGGTCGACAACCCGCGAAGGGGGCATCAATACACTGAGAGACCCAGGCTGTTGCATCTCAACCCTTCTCTCATGAACCTAAAAAGGCCAAGGCTGAGTTGAGACCCCCGGGATCTCAACGTCATCCCTCCCTACTAAGTCAACTTCGGGTCTCTCGGCCTCTTCAGCCATGGCGGGTTCACCCGCAAGTTCCCCTTCTTCCAGGATCATGGGACCCCTGCTGCGTAGACCGCGAGGACGAAGAAGGGGGATCTTCTCTTCATCTTCCTATTCCTCCCTCTGCTGCTCAACACCAGAAGGAACTACCTCGGGCATTGAAGCTCCAGCCTCCGATTCCCTCCTAGCCTTCTTCGGGACAGGCTCGCCCTTGGAAGCAGAACCGTGGGAACGTTTGGACACAGCCTGCCGACTCTTTTTAATGGGCTGCTTCTTGGGTGCTGCTGCCCTTAGTCCCGTCCCTGTTTCCCCTCCTGTTTCTTTCTCGGCTGCCTGATATTCGTCCATACCTCGTATGCGTTTATTGGACTCCAATTTGTCCTTATAAGATGTTTTGATGCTCTTAATGCATGAGGTATTTATTCTGAAACCAGGCATCTTACTAGCCAGGGAGTACCAAGTATAGAAGCTGAGGCTAGTATAACAATTGGGCGCCTTGTGAGGCAAGCTGAAAACAGCTTTTGTCCTTCTAGCCACACTATAGTACCATGCCCGAGCACCTTCAAACAAATTTCCGCCGAAGAAGAGATTAGTATTGGGGTTGCCGATATATAATTGATCGTAGCCAAACTGTCGAGCAAAATGACTCGGCATGTAAGGCTCGATCGTACATGAATTCCCTTGTCGAAAGAGCAGATATGCAGGCCGAATATTAATCAGCCACCAGAAGACTCCCGATGGCAGCCTTGTGAAATCATCTGGTCCCGCAAGGTCGGTGAATTTATCCCCGTAAGATGCATCAGCAATCTCGGGAAAACAACGGTCGAGCTGATAGTTCGAAGCGTTCAGAATACATTTCCGAAGTAGAACATGTAATAGCAAGACCAGCTTGAGTTCTCCAGCTTCTGCACAAAAGGGACAAACCCCGTAGACAGAGGCACCGCCATCATCAGCGAAAGGCAGTGCATAACGTACCAAGCCATCAAGTACGTATACGGAAGCTTGATCCTGGGGTTAGGGGTCTTTACTCTCGGCCTTCCCTCCGAATCAACTTCTGGCCTGCCCTTGGAGTCGACAATGGCCTCCACTTGGCACAGGCTTTTAACTAGAGCCCGTAATCCACTTTGAATTCCAGCCACCATTGCTGGAAGGAGGGCGATAGACTTTTTGTAGGCCAGCAAAACTGTCGGGTACACCACATCGGCGATAATTACTTCATGTGGTAGTGTTGGCACCACATAACGCTTCAGCCATAGTATAAGGAAGCCCGCCAATAACGCCCGGTCAGAAATGGGAACTTGGGCCTGATGATGAAAACTTTCAAAAACCGTATCAGGTTCAAAAGTATCATCATTTGACTCCGTGGTGTAAGAGCTCACAGAGGCGTTGATCCTCTCAGCAATTTCTTCGTCAGTGCAAGGAGCCAGGCTAGTTACTGGGCTATTATTCTCATTTATACCATTGAATAGGTAACTCGCCCAGGATATCTGCTTGACACCCCTTGATTGGTAGTGAAAAGTGCATTTTTATCATTATATTTACCATCACATTTTCATATTTTTTCCTATAATTTTGCACATTTACTAATATTTTATGATTTATTGTGTGCAGGCCTCGAAATATTAAAATAATGAAATAAAGCTTAAAAAGAAGCCCAAAAGCCCATATTCAAGCCCAATACAAAAGTTGCAATTATCAAATGTCAAAATTGCAATTACCCAAGGGCAATAGTTGCAAATACTAAAAGAAAAGGGATGGACTTCTACTCAACCCTAGTTGCTTGCAAGACAATCCTAAAGATAAAAGGAGAAGAGTTTAAAGATAAATTCGGATTCAGACTGTACATGTTTTAGTATTCAGATCATAACTTTTACTACAGATATTCAAATCCGATGATTTAAGATGCTCCAGAAAGAAGACTTGAAGACCTACAACGCTTATGTTGATCAAACTTTCCAATTCAATCTGCAGATAAGACATATTCGGTGATCAACATGATAACAAGTTGCAGGACAGAGTTGTACTGGGACTCTACTTCTTCCAGCTCCTATAAATACCCCTGCAGAGCAACAGAGAAGGACACACAGAAAATCCAGAGCAGATTCTAGGGTTTCTTAGGCTAAATTGTAGTTTAGGTTAGGTTTTTATTTTTCTTTTGTAATTTTTTGTAACTAAGAGTGGAGGAAGCTTTCATGGAGGAAGGAGTCCATGCTTGTACTGAGGTGACAGCGGTGTAAGCCTACTTTTCTTCCATTGTTAATGAAATCCACTTGAGGTTTGTTTATTTTATTTTATGTTCTTTTATTCTTGTTTAATCTTGTGTTTCTTTTGTTCTTGTTTTCTTCTATTTTCTCTTTAATGTTTTGTGAACCGTGAGATTTGATTGCTTCGAGACTGCCTAGCCAAAGAAGAGCACTTGATGGCCTATGGAGATGAACAATCCTTCTTTAGATTATCTTTTCTTTTCATAGTGTAGGTAGCGAAGGTGGACGATCCTATACGCCATACTTGCCCGCCTTCCAAGACAGGGTAAGTCGTCGCGAACAGATCAAGGTAAGCAAGGTAGAAGAGGTTTGTACGTGTTATAGTTTCTTTCTTTTTATTTCTTTAGTTTAGATCACACCACCATATTCCCAATTTCTTTTCCTCACTTTCATTGTAAATATCACTTCTAATTCTTCATCTTCTTTCTTCCTAACTGTAAATAAATTAATAAAAACTTTAGAGATAACTTATTGACAAAGCTTCCATCGCTAGTCCCTCCCTGAGGATCACGACCCGCATAGCCTTTTCTACCGCGGATTAGAATTGAGAACCATGCACAACTACTTCTAAATCTAACATCTTTATTTTTGTGTGCAAGTAAAATCTCGATCAAACAATTGGCGCCGTTGCCGGGGAGGGACGGTAAGTTTTTCTCTAAAATAAAAAAATTATTAACTAATTCTTTTATTCTTTTCTGTTTGCAGGTTTGGAGAACAGAAAAACAGCAGCAGAAGTGGACATATAGCAACTCTGTGCCTCTGCCCTCGAAGGCAGAGCAGCAGAGCCTGTTACTTTGCCGCGCAAACGCGGCAATAGCCGCGGTTCCGCGGCAGTAGCAGTGAACTACTGATCAATTTTTCTGCAGGTTGCTGAAAATTGTAATATCTGCTTTCTGCTCTGTTAAAATTTGTTCTGCGATAACCCTACTTACTGCTAATTAATTCAACAGTAAAATTTTGTTGTTAATGATAAAAATTGATTAGACATTTGCATATTAGGCACGTGTCTTTTCAATTACTTTATTTTACTGTTGAAGAGTGCTGGAGCAAGGTACGTTCGCATTGCATGTAGAATAGGACTCATCTCTTGGTTGATTTTCATGCTTTGAATGAATCTTATTTACATATCTTGTACACTTGCATAAAAATATCTTAAGGGCATAACCCATAAATAAGATAAGGTGGGGATTTCATCACCCTTCCTTAGCCCAAAAATCACATCCCAAGCACTCACTAACCCAAGCCTAACTTAAAATTAGTAGACGTTGGCCCTAGGGACACCTCGGACTCAATAGGAGATTATCCTAAGGGGAACAGTGTTGGAAGTTGACTCTTGCCAAATCAGTGTCTAGGAAAGGGATTGAGGGCCGAAAGCCTGAAGATTGATGGTTATTTAATTAAGGAACATCTTTGACGGAAAACCTCCCACCACTCTTGCCCTGACCTGGCTGATTAACTTGTGGTCAAAGTCTACACCCTACCTCCCGTGGACAGTCTAACCAGTTAGGAGTCGTCTAGGTCATAGGTCTACCCTAACTTAGGTTAGATTTTTTTTTTGTTTGCTTATTTGTTTTCTTTTTCTTTTGTTTGTGTTTGTGTGATATGGCATATAATAATTTTTCCAACTTTAATCCATATTACACACCTAATTCTTTTTCGGATATTACCAACCCGGCATATCACAACTTTGACCAACCTAGTGTGCCGGAATGGTCTTATCCGAATGAATATAACCCATCCCCCCCATCTTATAACCATAATTTTCATACTTTCAACTCTTCACAGAGTTCATGGGGTTTCGATTCCCCCGAGTCCAATTTTCAACCGATTTGTCCTCCGTTTCCACCTTGTCCACAATATTCCCAAGAATCATACTTTGATCCACCAATTCAGAATAGAATACCATCTATCGGGGAAATGATAAGTATGCATGAGTCCAAGCAACAATTACCATCAATCGCAGACATGATTATGCGTGAGTCCACCGACTCACAACTTCATCACGATTACACTTCATCTTTTCAAGTTCAATCACAGCATGATGCACCTATCGACTATGAAAGGATGCTTGCAGCCATGACTCAGGCTAGATTAGCCCGTGATCGTGACATAGATCTGATGGTTCAATCCTTACGTTCTCACCGTTCGGCCATTTCTGATATCACAGCCACTCTCTTAGAGTCGACGAACCTAGTTGCTTTGGACAACAAGATTCTAATTCTAATTCAGTACCATCATGTGAACTTGCCGAAACTTCAAATGTTGATAACTTGGCAAGTTTTTCCTTTCCTAAAATAGAACTTGAACATGAATATGATCATGATCTTCCACTCGGTGATTCAATTTTATTTCCTGATTCAATAATGACTCCGGTGTCTCCACCTGATTTCACTTTTCCCGAGTCAACATTGGATCCTGTTCCAATTCATCATGAAATTGAGTCACCCATTTTTGATGATCATATTGAACTTGATCAATTGTGCAATTTTGAAAGTCCCATGGATAAATTGGCCTAGATTCTCAAATCTATGATCAAGTTCAAATTCCCGAATCATTATTGACTCCTGTTTTGTTACTCGACTTAGGTAATATTTTCGAGTCAGTTTTGATCCCCACTCATATCATTCCTGAACTTGATCACCACCATTGAGTCACATTCAATTGAGGGAAGATTATCGTGGACTTGAGCTTCAACTTATTGATTTGGACCCACTTCCTGAACCTAGACCGACTCCAGAACCCTTACTTGATTTGAGTTTCTTTCCTGAGTCGGTATTCGTTCCCGTACTTTCCACGTCCAAGTCAATAATTCCATCTTTTCATACTCCATTTTGGGACAAGGAGGTTGACACAATTGACTTTGAAACTAATTATGGAATTTGGAAATTTGATGGGGTGGAAATTTTAAAAAATAATTATACATATATTTTAGTGGGTTATGTAAAGAAAATTTCTGGTGGGTTCCACCAAATTTTATGTTATCTTGATTGGGTAGCAACGCTTGGCCCAATTAGACCACCACCGGAACCACCACCTTAAGGTAACTTCCGCCTTCCCTTGTTCTATTTCATGCATATATGCATTCATTCATACATTGAGGACAATGCATGAGATAAGTGTGGGGGTGGGCTTTACTAACATACTAACATAGGTAGAAACTAACAAAAATCTACTAAAAAAAAATCTGAAAAAAAAACTTATAAAAAGGACAATATTTTGACTTATCTTTTGAAAGAAATCTAAGTTAATCTTAAGAATTAGGAAAATCATGATTAGGATTTCTCAAAACTTGATCAAAATAAATAAATTGTTTAAATTTTAGGTATAGGAGGAGAAATTGAATAATTAATTAGTCTTGATTTTTACCTTAATGAAATTTGTATACCTAATGCACATCTAGGATTCTAAGACGAAGACCTTTGTGCCTCATATAAAAAAAAAAATATCACTAATTAAGCTGGATGCATGTGCCTCAAGAAGCATAACTGTTCATGCCTAAAGGTGAGTAAATAAAATAAAGTCCTTAGTTTTGGGGCCTAGTTCACTCGAATTTGAGTCCGCGGGGTGTTTTCTCACCTGGTGCCCTAAAGCCAACCGGTTTGGGAGCCACCGACTTTAAGTTCGCTACATGGGTGGATTAGAAAGCCTAAGAAAACTAAGAAATATAATATATGTATTAATACATCTAATAATCAATTAGTTAGGTATGAGGGCCTCAAGAAGCCTTGATACTTACACGAAAGAAAATTAGATGAGTTATACATGTTAATATATATATATATATATATATATATATATATATATATATATATATATATATATATATATATATATATATATATATATATTAACACATCTAATAGTCAATTAGTTAGGTATGAGGGCCTCAAGAAGCCTTGATACTTACACGAAAGAAAATTAGATGAGTTATAAAATAATAATAATAATAATAAAGAGGCATGAAAGTCCAAGTTAAGGAATTCCTAGTAAAAATTCATAAGGATGCATATGACTTAGGGTAACGAAAAAGACTATACAAAAATTCAGTTTTGATCCTTACCTAAAATGAATAACAATTGACTTTATTAAGACTAAGTTTAAGAATGAATAAAAATGATAATCCTAAAAACTTATAGATTACTTAGTCTTTTCAAAAGTATTTCTAATATTTCCTTTTTATGGATTTTGTGGGTGTAATCCGCTGAAAACCCTCACGAGACAACACTCGTCCTCTAGGGTAACCTAGAGGTTTAACGGCTTGTTGCACATGCTAAGTGCAACCGTGATTCCTACGAAAGTGAGTTAGGTTAGATTAATTTTTCTTTTTCTCTTTGATTTTTACTCGAGGACGAGCAAAAAGATAAGTGTGGGGGTGTGATTGGTAGTGAAAAGTACATTTTTATCATTATATTTACCATCACATTTTCATATTTTTTCCTATAATTCTGCACATTTACTAATATTTTATGATTTATTGTGTGCAGGCCTCGAAATATTAAAATAAAGAAATAAAGCTTAAAAAGAAGCCCAAAAGCCCATATTCAAGCCCAATACAAAAGTTGCAATTATCAAATGTCAAAATTGCAATTACCCAAGGGCAATAGTTGCAAATACTAAAAGAAAAGGGATAAACTTCTACTCAACCCTAGTTGCTTGCAAGACAATCCTAAAGATAAAAGGAGAAGAGTTTAAAGATAAATTCGGATTTAGACTGTACATGTTTTAGTATTCAGATCATAACTTTTGCTATAGATATTCAAATCCGATGATTTAAGATGCTCCAGAAAGAAGACTTGAAGACCTACAACTCTTATGTTGATCAAACTTTCCAATTCAATCCGCAGATAAGACATATTCGGTGATTAACATGATAACAAGTTGCAGGGCAGAGTTGTACTGGGACTCTACTTCTTCCAGCTCCTATAAATACCCCTGCAGAGCAACAGAGAAGGACACACAGAAAATCCAGAGCAGATTCTAGGGTTTCTTAGGCTAAATTGTAGTTTAGGTTAGGTTTTTATTTTTCTTTTGTAATTTTTTGTAACTAAGAGTGGAGGAAGCTTTCATGGAGGAAGGAGTCCATGCTTGTACTGAGGTGACAGCGGTGTAAGCCTACTTTTCTTCCATTGTTAATGAAATTCACTTGAGGTTTGTTTATTTTATTTTATGTTCTTTTATTCTTGTTTATCTTGTGTTTCTTTTGTTCTTGTTTTCTTCTATTTTCTCTTTAATGTTTTGTGAACCGTGAGATTTGATTGCTTCGAGACTGCCTAGCCAAAGAAGAGCACTTGATGGCCTATGGAGATGAACAATCCTTCTTTAGATTGTCTTTTCTTTTCATAGTGTAGGTAGCGAAGGTGGACGATCCTATACGCCATACTTGCACGCCTTCCAAGACAGGGTAAGTCGTCGCGAACACATCAAAGGTAAGCAAGGTAGAAGAGGTTTGTACGTGTTATAGTTTCTTTCTTTTTATTTCTTTAGTTTAGATCACACCACCATATTCCCAATTTCTTTTCCTCACTTTCATTGTAAATATCACTTCTAATTCTTCATCTTCTTTCTTCCTAACTGTAAATAAATTATTAAAAACTTTAGAGATAACTTATTGACAAAGCTTCCATCGCTAGTCCCTCCCTGAGGATCACGACCCGCATAGCCTTTGCTACCGCGGATTAGAATTGAGAACCTTGCACAACTACTTCTAAATCTAACATCTTTATTTTTGTGTGCAGGTAAAATCTCGATCACCCCTGTTCCTCCAAGAGGTTATTTGGCCGCAGATGTGAAAGTGACACAACAATTCCCAATACGTTTCATATACCTGAGGATCCTCTTTCTTCAGAAGATGAAGCTCCTCAGAAGTCGGGACGTATTCTTCATAAGGGGCATCTCCCATAACTAGCCCTGCGACTTCATATAGCTCATGGAGAGCGAGCCCCATTTCTCTGACTGGAGTAAAAAATGTGCCCATCAAAGGATTATAATGCTCCAGAATGCCATAGAAATTATGAGAACTTTGCGGGAGGCCATACTGTATAGTCCTGACCGAGTGGTATAGCCCCACTTGCTGCAGTAGAGCTCCAAGTTCAACAAGGACAAATCCAACCATCCTACCCCACCAGGATCTGTTGGAAGAATGAACCCACCCGAGCGGACGAAAGTCGACGGGAAAATCACCCCTAGCCTTCATGAACTGATTGATGAAGGTGGTGCCAAGCTGAGGGGTCTCTCCTCTCGGATATTCAGATCTGACCAATCCGGGGAATAAACCAAAGACCTCTTTCTTATGGCCGGCAGAGTGTATTTCTTTGGCACCTAGTCTGCCAAGAGAGACACCGGAGACAAATCGGGAAAGATCCCAATTCATCGCACGATGAATAGATATGTGTTGTAGATAGGACAAGGGATACATCCTCTCCATGTTGGGAAGAAAGAATCTCCTGTCCCCTATCTGACGAAGCCACTTATAGTCCCCATCATGTAGCATCCTATCGTCCTCGTCAATGTCATCACCAAAGCGAAAAACAGGCTTCCGTAATGGAGTGCGAGAATCCGTCTTAAATAGTCCATCAGAGATTATCTCCTGGAGGGTCACCATACTAGCCTTGGAGATCCTCTCCTTTAGCTCCTTCGACTTACCAGTAGTCACAGGAGCAGTTTTCTGCAGCACGAAGGTTAGATTACGATCAGCGCCACCTACATGCCCAATGTGACACTTTTTGGACAAAGGGTTGGAGGAGTATCGTACTGTAAAGAGAACAACACTTAGTTACAAACCTAAAAGAAAATGGCTAAGTGTTTGAAATTCAAATGCAAGGGGAATCCAGACGCGGTGACCAGCAAAATCTGCGTCCAGACTCAAAGAATGCGAGGCTTGCATGAAGCCCGCATTTCAAAATCCAGAACTTAGAAAAAATTTCTAAGTATCGGATTCAGACGCGAGATTCATTAAAACTTGCATCTGATCTTACAAGACGCAAGAATTATAAGAAGTCTGCGTCTGAACTCCTCACACTTAGAAAAATTTTTTGAGTGCCGAACTCAAGACACAGGGCTCAATGAGGCCCGCGTTCAGCAAATAGATACGGACTCAGATTGATGAAGCAAAGATGCGGAATTCTTCAAACTCGCATTTTGTCCACCAACTCAAGAACCGCGTCTGACGATCAAACATGTGCACGAGCCTCACGTTGGTGGTTCACATTCAAAAGGAACTTAGGAGTTGAAAGAACTCTATAAGCCCCGTCAATGGCGGAAACCCAAATCATATGGTTTTACTATCTGAAATAGGGGCCTCCTGCATGGAAGAACCACCCATTTGAATTTCTGGAGCGACAGTGCTCGAGGACGAAGAAACGGTTTGGTCTCGGGTGCCATTTCGACCATGAGATCACTGTTGAAGATGGTGAAAACGGAAAAAAGCTTCGAGCTTTTTTTAACCCTAAAAGGCTCGGCGAAGAAGAAGAGTCTAATGATGACTCTTGAAAGACTATTGTCTTTTATAGGCACAAAAATCTCCAGAGATACGCGATGCTTGGCTCGAGGCTTAATCCCCGTCTGATGCGTGGCGGCATATTAAATGCAACGCAAAATTCGCACGCCAAAAGAAAAATGTCCCTTCAATTCCACCGGACATGTGGCGACGCGCCCACAACGCGAATTCGTGTTTAACGAAAAACTGCGTTCCTCCAAAAGTCGCGCCTCTTTAGCAAGGCAAAATTCGCCCCTACTTCACAGAGTGAGAGCTGTCTTAAAGGTCGCGTCCCTACAAGAGCCGCGTTTCTTCAGCAAGCTAATATATGCGTCCCCACTCCAAGTGAGGACTGCGTCTTTAAAGCAAATGAACCCTGCGTCTACAAAACTGGCATTCAGTTTTTACTTCTGCAATTTAGTTCAACAGTACACTGGCACAAGTAGATGACTGTTCACCCCTGATTCAAAGTACACTAACAACAAGCTCAGAGCACTGGGGAGATCTATATTGCGTATCTAGACACTCGCCACGATCATTTCTGACGGCTTCAAAGGGTTTCACAGTACACTCACGAAGACCATATTTCAGACAGGATGAAGCTCAGGGCATCTCAAACGATTGTCAGTCCAATCATGAGAAGTATGAATTCAATCAGAGTCTAAATCCGTCCCAGTCAACCGCGGAATGTCAAAAACTTTGGAGGGGGTTCTGTAGGTTGTCTAAAAATCACTAAAGACAAGTCATCAAAAAATAGAGTCCAAATTCCAGACGCAGGGCTAATCATAGCCATCACTACAGCACCAAGACGCGAGGGTCGAAACCTGCGTCTCAGCATCACTGCAGCACCAAGACGCAAGGGTCGAAACCCGCGTCTCAGTATTACTGCAGCACCAAGACGCGAGGGTCGAAACCCGCGTCTCAGCATCACGTCAGCACCAAGGCGCGAGGGTCGAAACCCGCGTCTCAGCATCACGTCAGCAACAAGGCGCAAGGCTCAAAACCCGCGTCTCGGTTATAACTGCCCTCGTTATTGGGTCAATTAGTGCCCACATAATGAAAAATTAACTCCCATTATGGAGCTTTTTCAGGGGGCACATTCACCCCTGAAACCTCTATAAATAACCCCGTTTGCTATGGAGAATGGGTCGGTTGATCGGATAATTCTTGAACTTTCACTAAAAGAAAAAAGAGTGTTCGACTCTTCTAACAACTTGCTGTGTACAAGTTTGTCTTTGCCTACAATTTCTTTGAGATTCCTGGTGGATAGGAGCTATGTTACTCCATCTGCTATCCAAGAGGATTCCCAAGAGGTCTTGACGTTCACCCGGTCAACGGAAAATAAGATTCACTTTCCACCGTCACATCAAGAACCTAGCACTAAACAAAGGGGAGATTCAGGTCTAAACATCTTCCCTCCCTTGTAGTAGGAGTACTGATCCGTTGTAATTCTTCATTGATTCAAGGAAATTTTACAAGGAACTTTTCTCCCACCAAACACACGTGGTCTACCACTTTGGCGCGCCACGATGGATTGTCTATGACAATAGGCCTCAGTTCGTTAGCCAAGCCTTTCAAACATTCTACAATAAGTTCAGGATCCAGAGTGTGTTTTCAACGGCATACTACCCAGACATTAACGGCCTTGCAGAAGCTTTCAACAAAGTCATTGGGAAACTTCTCAAGAAATTCGTCTCAAAAAGCCAGCTCGACTGGGATGATAAGTTAGGTGAATGCTTGTGGGCTTATCGCACGACAATGAGAACCCCGACGAAAGTTACGTCGTTCTCTTTGGTATACGGGTATGAAACCGTACTTCCATTAGAGATTCAGATCCCATCTCTACGTGTTGTCTTTACAACAGAGATGATAAATGAGAAGAAGCATCAACTGTGACTCCAAGAGCTGAAAGCTTTGGATGATAAATGCCTGCAAGCTCAACAACAAATCGAGCTTTATCAAGCTCAAATTTTCAGAGCCTTCAACAAGAAAGTCAAAGAGCGGACTTTCAAGAAAGGTGACCTGGTCTTAGCTGTTAGAAGACCCATAGTGATGACGCATAAGACCAAAGGGAAATTCTAACTTAAATGGGAAGGACCATTTATAGTGGAGTCGGTTTACTCAAATGGAGCATACCATCTTATAACCCCAGACAGTGATACGCTCATGATGCCGATCAATGGCAGATTCTTGAAGGAGTATTATCCTTGACAAGATTCTTCCTATGACCAGGTTAACATTATACCTCTGATCAAAACTTTTAGATCCAAGATGTTTGAAAGAGCGCCAAAGAAGAGCTTCTTTCTTTCTTCAACGGATCACATCACGGTCAATCAGTGTAGAGCTGATCGATCGCTGGTTATATCATGATACATGATGTAAACATCGAAGAAGAAGCAAAGTACGAAACTTCAGTTTAAGTCTTGTTACTCTTCTCTAGTTTTCCTATGATCAGATTAACATTACACCTCTGATCAAAACTTTCAGATCCAAGATGTTCGGAAGGGCGCCAAAGAAGAGCTTCTTTCTTTCTTCAACGGATCACATCACGGTCGATCAGTGTCGAGCCGACCGAACGCTGATTACGTCATGATGCATGATATAAATATTGAAGAAGAAACAAAGTGCGAAACTTCAGTTTTAGCCTTGTTACTCTTCTCTTGTTCATCTATGAATATCCGACGCCTCGACGGCTAAGGATAGAGGAAAATGTTGACTTTTAAGTCCAACATAAGTCCTCAATAACTCATCATACTGAGGGGAATAGCATAGCTAGCCCAATTCAAACGGTAGTTGGTAAAGGCACACCAAATCTGTTGATAACTGAGAATTTACTAAAAAAATCCTAAGGGACTTGGTCCCACCCTCTCCTCCAAAATCTCTTACTAATTCTTACCCACAGAATGGTAGAACCATAAAAATACTTGTGTCTATTTCTCTGAAGAAATGAACAGAGACTTGTCTGAAAAACACCTAGAGGGGGGTGAATAGGTGTGAATGCTAATCTAATGATCTTTTTAAACTTTAATTAAATGAGTGATGCAACGATCTCTCAAAACACGACTAAGAGCCGAATACCCCTTGCGAGGTTCTGAACTCCTTCCTCCCAATTCCCCTAGATATGGGTTAGAGGTGCGCAATGCAACCGTGTTGTATTGAGGTGTGATCGATCAATGCCAAGTATGATGATGAGAAATGAGATGCACACAATGTAACACAACAAGTATAGCAAGTAAAGTAAACAAGACAAGATTGCACAAGTAGAGGGTTAGTTCTCAAGCAAATAATTCAAGACAATATAAAGCAAGAGAAATTGAAAGCAAGAATAACGCAAAGGCAATCGCAAACAAGATGATTTGTTTCGAGGTTCGAGCACACTTGCTCTAGTCCCCGCCTTCACCTCCGTGAAGGGTTTCCACTATCCACCGAGGATGCCTTTACAATTGGTCTACCGAAGACCGAGCACCGAGCTCCACCAAGTACAAAGGACCTCTACCGAAGAGGTTGCTCCACAAGGAAAGGATTACAAGAACCAAGTGATCACAACAAGATCACTACACTTTTCTCAAACTCTTTTACAAACACTCTCACTTCAATTACAACTTCACTATAGAATGAGTATAGGATTTTGGCTCTATGAAGTGTGGTGAGAAAAACTTCAGTTGTAGAGAGATATTAGCAATCAAACACAACTGAAAAACTAGCTCAAAAAGAATTGGAATGAAATCTTTAAACTCTTTTCTTTTCTCTTTTGAAAACAATGAAAACTTGAGGATTTTTCTAGGTGAGTGAAGGAGAGACTTCTCCTCTATTTATAGGGTTGAAAATAAGTTAAAAACATTTTCTTTACACCTAATTCAACCTGCAAAAGCACCCCAACAACTCTCCAAAAATCTGTTAAAGCAGAAAAAGAAAACAGTTTTTCAGAAAATCCCAAAGAGGAAAGAGCCGTTGCTAAGTTGCAGGCTTGGCGGTCGACCGGTCCGGTCGACCGCCAGCCTAGCTGGAGTAGCCGTTGGCTCCCGGTCGACCGGTCCGGTCGACCGACCCAAAAGGAGGAAACACAGTTTCCTTCTTCCGGTCGACCGGTCCGGTCGACCGAAAATTCCCGAGAGCAGAATGCTCTCCGTCGGTCAACCGGTCCGGTCGACCGACGGACATGCACAAACAGTGCATGTCCAGACACATCGCCGGTCGACCGGGCTGGTCGACCGATGTTGCCTGAAACTGAAAAACTGGGCTGTTTTGAGTTAGAAAAATTTTGATAAATATTTTAAAAATACATATAGCTAAGTATTATGCAGAAAATAGTTTATACACATGTTTTAAACAAGTTTTTCAGGATATAAAGCTTTGGTACATGTATATATAAACTAAGGCATAAAACTGAGAAATAATCATTTTCAAAACATAGGAAATACATGAAACAAGTGTGTGTGCAAATCCTAGAACCAAATTTCCTATACTCAAACTTTAACATTCTAAACTTACAAACTCTAAAAGACTTCAAGGCAATGCTTCAAGATGGGCTATCTCCACTTGATCTTCAATTTTTGCATCTTGAGCCCAATTGGAGTTGACTTGAGTCCAAAATCTTGTATTTGTGAGAGAAGACTTCTAGTATGAATAGAAATCTGAAAACACACTTAAACAACAAATGTTATTAGTACAAATAACTAATATGTTTTGTAATCATCAAAATACACTAAACAAGGGTGATTGTAACCTTGGGCCAACAATCTCCCCCTTTTTGATGATGACAAAACATATAGGTTATTGAAACAAATAAAGGAGGAAAAGCTTGGAAAGCTCCCCTCAAACAATGCTATGTATTTATCATGAATATGAAAAAGCTATGTAAGCATACATAAAGCATTTAACAAACACAATAGTTTAAACACAAACTTTCTTTTTCTTCATGAAATGAAACTCAAATAGTATCAAACTTAGAAAGTTTAAACTTAAACACTTATTTTCCAAATATCAACAAACTTATTCTCCCCCTTTTTGTCATACATCAAAAAGGGTTAAAACAAAATTTTAATTTTAAGAATCTATAATACAAACATTCAACTCACCACAAATAAACGAAAATCTAGCATAATCTAAAGGTTTAGTGAAAATATCGGCAAGTTGAAAATCGGTAGAAACATATTCAATAACAATATCACCTTTCTCATAATGATCTCTAAGAAAGTGATACCTAATGTCAATGTGTTTGGTTTTACTATGTTGATTTGCATTCTTTGTCATGTGAATAGTACTAGTATTATCACAAAATATTTTAACATGATCAAAGTGTAAATCATAGTCAAGGAGAGTATGTTTCATCCAAAGAACTTGTGCACAACAAGCTCCGGCCGCAACATACTCCGCCTCGGCGGTTGATAGGGCTACCGAATTTTGCTTTTTGGAAGACCAAGATACAAGACAATTACCTAAGAATTGACATGTTCCACTTGTGCTCTTCCTATTTACCCTACAACCCGCATAGTCGGCATCCGAAAAACTCTTCATTTCAAATAATCCGGTTTTAGGATACCATAAACTCATTTCAATAGTGCCCTTAAGGTATCTAATTATGCGTTTAACCGCAATTATGTGAGATTCTTTAGGACAAGATTGAAAACGTGCACAAAGACAAACGGAAAACATAATATCCGGCCTACTAGCCGTCAAATAAAGTAAGCTACCAATCATGCTACGGTATAATTTAATGTCTACACTTTTACCTTGTTCATCCTTGTCAAGCTTTGTAGTTGTTGCCATGGGAGTTTTGCTTACTCTTGATCCTTCAAGCCCAAATCTTTTGATTAGTTCCTTTGTGTACTTGGCTTGATTGATGAAGATCCCATCCTTCCTTTGCTTGATTTGGAGTCCAAGGAAATAGTTGAGCTCCCCCATCATAGACATTTCAAATTCATCCTTCATGCATGACTCAAAAGCTTTGCAAAGAGATTCATTAGTAGAACCAAAAATAATATCATCTACATAAATTTGCACAATAAGAATGTCATTTTCTACATGTTTTGTAAACAAAGTTGTATCAATTTTACCTTTCTTAAAACCATTTGAAATCAAAAATGAGGAAAGTCTTTCATACCAAGCCCTAGGGGCTTGTTTTAAACCATAAAGAGCTTTATCTAATTTAAAAACAAAATCCGGATGTGTAGGATCAACGAACCCGGGGGGTTGTTCAACATACACCTCCTCTTCAATAAATCCATTTAGAAAAGCACTTTTAACATCCATTTGAAATAATTTGAAATCTTTATATGAGGCAAATGCTAGTGTCATCCGTATGGCTTCAAGCCGTGCTACGGGTGCAAAGGTTTCTTCAAAATCGATCCCTTCGATTTGAGTGTAACCTTGGGCAACTAACCTAGCCTTGTTTCTAACTACATTACCCGATTCATCCAACTTGTTCTTAAAGATCCACTTAGTACCAATTGTTGGTCTATCGTGGGGCCTAGGAACAAGGTGCCAAACTTGGTTGCGCTCAAATTGATTGAGCTCCTCTTGCATGGCTAGCAACCAATATGAATCGGCCTCGGCTTCGAGGACATTTTTGGGTTCTATGTGTGAAATAAATGCAAAGTGGCCACAATAATCTTGAATTTTAGAGCGAGTAGTTACCCCTTTTGATACTTCACCTATGACGAGGTCCTTGGGATGATGAGGATTGAATCTCCAATCCTTAGGTAGTGGTTGAGTAGGCTCCACCTCATTTGTTTGATGTTCATTTCCTTGGGCCTCTTCCACTTTGGCTTCACTTCCATCATCATCCTTTGGCTTGTCTCCCATGGTAGAAGCATCCTCCAAGGTGACTTTCTCCAAGCCTTCATGCAAAGCATCTATTTCTACAACATTCTTAACAAACTTGTTAGATTCCTCAAACTTAACATGAATAGACTCTTCAATAGTCAAAGATGATCTAATGAAAACTCTATAAGCTTTACTAGTGTTTGAGTAACCTACAAAAATAGCCTCATAAGATTTAGGATCAAATTTTCCTAAAAAATCTTTTGTGTTTAAAACAAAGCATTTGCAACCAAAAACTTTAAAATAGGAAACATTAGGTTTTCTAGAAAAATACATTTCAAAAGAAGTTTTAGTAGTATTTTTACACAAGAAAACACGATTTGATATGTAGCATGATGTATTTACGGCCTCGGCCCACAAATAATGTGGTAGACCATATTCACTTAGCATTGTCCTAGCCATCTCTTGTAATGTTCTATTTTTCCGTTCAACTACTCCATTTTGTTGTGGAGTTCTAGGACAAGAAAGTTCATGCTTTATTCCATGTTCATCAAAAAAAGTGGTAAAGGGTTGGTTAATGAATTCACCTCCTCTATCACTTCTTATTCTCAAAATCGAAACATCTTTTTCTTTTTCAACTCTTTTCTTAAAAATTTGGAAATACGAAAATGCTTGGCTTTTATGTTCAAGAAAGAAAACCCAAGTAAATATTGAAAAATCATCAACCAAAACATAAGCAAATCTATTCCCACTTAAACTTTTGGTTTGTGTAGGGCCAAAAAGATCCATATGGATTAACTCCAAAGGACGTGATGTCATGATATCCTTAATTGACTTGAAAGAAGACTTAGTTTGTTTCCCAAATTGACATGCGTCACAAACTCGGTCCTTTTCAAAATTCAAACAAGGAATACCTTTCACCATTTCCTTTGTGTTTAACCTAGAAATGTGATCAAAAGAAATATGCCCTAATCTCCTATGCCACAACCAAGAGTCATCATCGAGGGCTTTCAAACAAGTAATATTACAAGACATATTTAACATATCAATCATATAAATATTACTTTCACGAAAACCGGAAAATACACAAACATTAGAAATTCTATCAATAACCTTACAAGCAACATTATCAAAAACAACATCAAAACCTTTATCACAAAGTTGACTAACACTCAAGAGATTATGCTTGAGGCCATCAACTAAAACTACATTTTCAATTAAAGGAGAGGTGCCAAGTTTTACATTACCAATACCGATGATTTTACCCTTGGCGTCATCTCCGAAGGTGACGGTGCCACCTTCATGATATCTTGATAGGGTTGCAAAGTTGTTGATGTCCCAAGTCATGTGCCTTGAGCAACCGCTATCAAGATACCACAAACCTCTACGTCGTTGGGCTTTGGAAAGTACCTACATCATTTAAAACAATTGTTGACTTTGGTACCCAAACTTTCTTGGGTCCTTGAAAGTTAGTACCTCGAACCCAAACATTATGACGTGATACATTTAACCTATCATAGCAAAAATTGGCTAAGTGCCCTTTCCGTCCACAATGTGAACATGAGAACACTCTACCATACATGAATGCATGATGTGTATGTGTTGTGTGAGCATCTTTTGGGGTTTTGCCATGTTGTTTAGGTTGTGTAGCATGAACATGAACATGAGCATGAGCATTTTTCTTTGGGGCTTGTTTCTTAGGAAACATAGCCTCAATTTTCTTCTTGTTAAACTCACAATCTTTCAAAACAACACTTAATGAGTCTAATCTTTCCTTAAGTATAGAAACTTCATTTGAATCAATTAGTGGGGCCTTACCTTTGTAAGAGATCTTATATTTTTCAAAATCATTTTTGGTAGTGGCCAAAGTGGAAACCAACTCATCTTTTTCTTTTGTAAGAGTAAAAACTTGAAGACTTAAAGATTCATTTTCCTTTTTCATTTTAATATACTTTTTCTTTAAGAAATCATAGTTTTGTGACAACTCAACAAAAGCCTCTTCTAACACATCCATAGAAAGTTCATTATCATGAGAAGGGGAAGAGGTTACCTTGCTTGTGCCTTCATTAGCCATGAAGCACATGTTGGCGGTGTCTATTTCTTCCTCGGATTCGGTCTCCGAATCCCAAGTTGCCTTCATAGCCTTCTTCTTGTAAGGCTTCTTTGAAGTGGAAGGCTTTGCTTTTTCCGGACACTCCGCCACAATGTGTCCCGGTTTTTGGCAATTGAAGCATATGATCTTTCTTTCTTCTTTGCCTCCTTGCCATCTCCTTCTACCTTGGTACTTCGCCTTGTTGTACATCCTCTGGACATTCTTAACAAGGAGTGAGAGCTCCTCATCATCTTCTTCTTCATCATCTTCATTGGAGTGTGTAGCTTGACTCTTGAAGGCGATAGTCTTCTTTTTGGAGGGAGCCATATCCTCCCTTGCTTTCCTTTCCATCTCATGGGTTTTGAGGTTCCCAATGAGACCTATGAGCTCCATCTCTTCATTGTCGTTGAGTTCCTTCAAGGTTGTAGCTTTAACTTCCCATGAAGGAGGAAGAGCCCGGATGATCTTCCTTACTCTTTGATCATTGTTGATATCTTCACCTAAAGAAGAGAGTCCATTAGTAATCTTGATAAATCTTGTAACCATATCATCTATGGTTTCATTGTCTTGCATGCTAAATGTTTCATATTGAGACCGAAGAAGGTCAATCTTAGCCTTCTTTACTTGTGAGGTCCCCTCATGAGTGACTATCAAGTGTGACCAAATCTCAAATGCGGATTTGCAATGTATAACCCTAGCTATGTCATCATCATTTAGGGCTTGAAGAAGTGCATAGTGAGCTTTGGCATTGGCATCGAATTCCTTAGTCTCTATTTCGGACCAAGTGGATTCGTCACCGGGGGGTACACTAAAGGACTTAGTCACGGCCTTTGCAACTCGGCTACCTAGAGATTGCAAAAACACGGTCATCTTAACTTTCCATATGGGAAAGTTAAGTCCATCAAACTTAGGAGGGGTTTTAATTCCATCGGCCATTTTTACTATATGAATATGAATGAAATGATTAGCAAATTAGGATCTTCTCTAAGGTGGTTAAACCAAATCCTAGAGTCCAAGCTCTGATACCAATTGAAAAACACCTAGAGGGGGGGTGAATAGGTGTGAATGCTAATCTAATGATCTTTTTAAACTTTAATTAAATGAGTGATGCAACGATCTCTCAAAACACGACTAAAAGCCGAATACCCCTTGCGAGGTTCTGAACTCCTTCCTCCCAATTCCCCTAGATATGGGTTAGAGGTGCGCAATGCAACCGTGTTGTATTGAGGTGTGATCGATCAATGCCAAGTATGATGATGAGAAATGAGATGCACACAATGTAACACAACAAGTATTGCAAGTAAAGTAAACAAGACAAGATTGCACAAGTAGAGGGTTAGTTCTCAAGCAAATAATTCAAGACAATATAAAGCAAGAGAAATTGAAAGCAAGAATAACGCAAAGGCAATCGCAAACAAGATGATTTGTTTCGAGGTTCGAGCACACTTGCTCTAGTCCCCGCCTTCACCTCCGTGAAGGGTTTCCACTATCCACCGAGGATGCCTTTACAATTGGTCTACCGAAGACCGAGCACCGAGCTCCACCAAGTACAAAGGACCTCTACCGAAGAGGTTGCTCCACAAGGAAAGGATTACAAGAACCAAGTGATCACAACAAGATCACTACACTTTTCTCAAACTCTTTTACAAACACTCTCACTTCAATTACAACTTCACTATAGAATGAGTATAGGATTTTTGGCTCTATGAAGTGTGGTGAGAAAAACTTCAATTGTAGAGAGATATTAGCAATCAAACACAACTGAAAAACTAGCTCAAAAAGAATTGGAATGAAAGCTTTAAACTCTTTTCTTTTCTCTTTTGAAAACAATGAAAACTTGAGGATTTTTCTAGCTGAGTGAAGGAGAGACTTCTCCTCTATTTATAGGGTTGAAAATAAGTTAAAAACATTTTCTTTACACCTAATTCAACCTGCAAAAGCACCCCAACAACTCTCCAAAAATCTGTTAAAGCAGAAAAAGAAAACAGTTTTTCAGAAAATCCCAAAGAGGAAAGAGCCGTTGCTAAGTTGCAGGCTTGGCGGTCGACCGGTCCGGTCGACCGCCAACCTAGCTGGAAGTAGCCGTTGGCTCCCGGTGGACCGGTCCGGTCGACCGACCCAAAAGGAGGAAACACAGTTTCCTTCTTCCGGTCGACCGGTCCGGTCGACCGAAAATTCCCGAGAGCAGAATGCTCTCCGTCGGTCGACCGGTCCGGTCGACTGACGGACATGCACAAACAGTGCATGTCCAGACACATCGCCGGTCGACCGGGCCGGTCGACCGATGTTGCCTGAAACTGAAAAACTGGGCTGTTTTGAGTTAGAAAAATTTTGATAAATATTTTAAAAATACATATAGCTAAGTATTATGCAGAAAATAGTTTATACACATGTTTTAAACAAGTTTTTCAGGATATAAAGCTTTGGTACATGTATATATAAACTAAGGCATAAAACTTAGAAATAATCATTTTCAAAACATAGGAAATACATGAAACAAGTGTGTGTGCAAATCCTAGAGCCAAATTTCCTATACTCAAACTTTAACATTCTAAACTTACAAACTCTAAAAGACTTCAAGGCAATGCTTCAAGATGGGCTATCTCCACTTGATCTTCAATTTTTGCATCTTGAGCCTAATTGGAGTTGACTTGAGTCCAAAACCTTGTATTTGTGAGAGAAGACTTCTAGTATGAATAGAAATCTGAAAACACACTTAAACAATAAATGTTATTAGTACAAATAACTAATATGTTTTGTAATCATCAAAATACACTAAACAAGGGTGATTGTAACCTTGGGCCAACATTGTCATGTTAACATTAAACCTCTGACCAGTCATTTTCTCTCGATCTCCAGTGGAGTCAGTCAAGTTAACATTAAACCTCTGACAAAAAAACTCACTCAAAATCTTCGCTGTCATGTTAATATTACACCTCTAATGGCAACTTTCTCATGCCCCAAGGAAATCAATGTTTCTTACGTTAGTATTATACCTCTAATAATTCATTCTATTTTCCACCAAAGTCTCCTACCAATTCTCTCCCACGGAATGGTAGGTCTACAAGCTCAATCACTGCTATATTAACACTATACCTCTAACAGTGAAAAAGTTTCAATACTTCTCAGCGAGTATGAACTTCACTTGTCAATTCTCGTCCATAGAATTACAATTCCTCAAAATTGCTCATATCGCAAATTAATTCTTGTCAAGTTAACACTACTCCTCTGACATTCCAAACTTCACTTGTCAATTCTCGTCAATAGAATGGCAGGTCCTCAAAATTGCTCATATCGCAAACCAATTCTTATCAAGTTAATACTACACCTCTGACATTCCAACTTCACTTGTCAATTCTCGTCAATAGAATGACAGGTCCTCAAAATTGCTCATATCGCAAACCAATCCTTATCAAGTTAATACTACACCTCTGACATTCCAAACTTCACTTGTTAATTCTCGTCAATAGAATGACAGGTCCTCAAAATTGTTCATATCGCAAGCCAATCATTATCAAGTTAATACTACACCTCTGACATTCCAAACTTCACTTGTCAATTCTCGTCAATAGAAAGACAGGTCTTCAAAATTGTTGTCATGTTAACACCACACCTCTGACAAATTACTGTTAAGTTTAACATTATACCTCTAACAGTGATTAAGTTGCTGCTAAGTTCAACATTAAACCTCTGACAGTCACTTTTTCTCAGGCTTTCATATCAAAGCTGAGATGAGCGATGCTAAGTTTAACATCACACCTCTAGCATCTAGTTCATTATTAAGTTCAACAATACACCTATGACAATAACGTTTTCTCGAACTTTGTAACACCCCGCTCTCAGAATACGTACTTAGTTGCGTATTCATATTTTTTGATCGTATTTTTTGATTTACTTTCTGCGTTTGTTTTATGTTATGGATTATTTGTATGATCGTTTTGCCTTGAATCCGGATTCGTGGACTCGGAGTCAGCCCTAATCTGAACCGGGAACCGATCTTGGAGTATTTCTTGATTTGGTCTTTTCACTATTTTGATTTGACCAATTTTAGTTTCAAACATCGTTTTTCAATATTTTACATTTTCTATGATTTTTTGAAATTTTTCTGAATTAAATTGGAAATCTTCAAAACTGGGGTCGACCAATACCACTGCTCAATTCTCGAATTTTTAATTTATAAACGGAACTAAAATTCTAAAATGGCTTTTCTATAGCTTCTTAAAATCACATTTTCTATCTAAATACTTTTTATGAGATTTTTTTGAATTTATCGAAATTCCACTGGATTTAGTGTCGGCCAGTATCGCTGGTTGATTCCAGAAATCTTAGTTTATAATTGAAATCAAATTTCTAGATTCTACTTTCATATTACTTTTTAGAATTATATTTTCTCATTTCATGCATTTTCTGAGATTTTTCAGATTTTATCAAAATCCGGCCGACCCGGTATGCACCGGTATCGACTGTTGATTTCAAGATTTTTATTTTGAAAATGGGGATTGAATTTTTTAAAATTGATTTCATCAGATATCTTAAAATAATATTTATTATTTTTGAGAATTTTTGAAATGCTTTTCGAGTTACTTTATTTTTCAGGCTTTTTCGGAGTTTTCGGTGTTTTCCCCAGATTCCGAAATTTATCCAGATATTTTACTTTTCTCTTTTTCTATTTTCTCTCTCCTCTCTAGAAGTGAGGCTCACCAAACCTGGATTCTATTTTTAATGCAGATATTCTCCCATTCTGCATTTAATGCTTATGTTCTGCAAAATCAATTCTGAATCTTGTCACCATGACTTTTTGTCTTTTCTGTCTAACGCAACTCTCGCGTTACTGGACGTGGATCTCATCTCCGCGTCTGGCTCTCTTTTACCCAGACGCGGCTCTCACTTAACTGAGATGCGAGCCTCTTTTTAAATGAGATGCAAGTCTCATTTGTTTTGAAATCAATGGCAAACTCGTAATAATAATTTCTTCCCTTATATATAAATACTCCCTTTCCTTCTCTCTCTTTCATTTTCATTCTTCTTTCTTCTCCAACAGCAAACCAACGGCAACAGCAGCCACAAGAGCTAGCCGTGCCCTCCTTTGGCCGGCCACTCTCCACTCTCTCCACCTTCTCCACCACCAACTCCTCCACCTTTCTCTCCTCCATTTCCTCCTCCATTCCAACAACATCAACACCATCACCACCACCTTCTTCTTCTCCTTTTTCTACCAAAATAACCCATTTCACCATTAGCTTCTCCACCATTTTCACCACCACCTACACCACCTTAGCCACCAACAACCACGCCATCTTCTTCTCCTCGTCATACTCTTTCCAACAGACCTACTCGTCGCTCTCAGAAACACCGATTTCAAAACTCAAAAAATCTATTTTGTACTAGACTTGCAATGCCATTTTTGCCTTGGGTTTGGGCTGCCCCCATGGCCGACGGCCATCTCCGGCCGCGGAGAGGCATGGCCGGCCAGCTGGCCATCCCCCTTTTCTTTCTTTCCTTACTTTCTTTTCCTTCTTTCTTTCTTTCTTCATTTCCTTTCCTTCTTTCTTTCTTTCCTTTCCTTTTCCTTTCCTTACCTTTCCTTTTTTCTTTCCTTCTATGTTTTTCTCCCTTCACCGCGTCTCTCCTCCTTTCATCCTTGCGTTTCTCTTCCTTTTTCCTGTACTGTCTCTCTCTCATTCCTGCGTCTCACCCTCACCCCTGTGTGTCCCCTTATCTCCCTGTCTCGCTCTTGAGTTCAATTGCTAAACGCAGAGCTCACCCCGCGTCCAAGCAATTCTTTAACGCGATCTTCACGTTCTTGATATTTGTATAACGCAGTCCTCGTGTTCATGTATCAATGTGACGCGGAGCTCATGCCCGCGTCTGCGTTCTTCTCGTGTTATGGCCTAAATGCGGGTCTCGAACCCCGCCTTTGTGGAAACTATGCAATGCGACCCCCACTTCTCACTCTCAAACACTCTCTCTCCCCCTGTACACTCTCTCCCTCTGCACTCTCTCTAGAGACTTCTTTCTCTAGCTCTCTCTTTCTCTTTCCTCCCACTCTCTTTCCCTCTCTCGATTTTCTTCTCCCTCTATCACTTTCTCTTTGCACGCATATTTGCATTGGTTACCTGGATTCCAGAGATCAGCGATTTCACAGTGTTTTCTGTATTTATGCGAGTGTTCTCCCTTTCCTTTTGACTTTCCCTTTCATCGGGTCGACTTGTGCTGTTTGGAACTAACAGTTTCTGCAGGTACCCTTGCCTTCAGGCCTAACCTCTGGGTACAACCTTTGAGGTTTATAGTTCTCTGGACTTTCTCTATGCTACGCCTGATAGGCAGACCTAGCGTCAACACTTTAACGTTTGCTCCATCCGAGTGTTGTTACCCCGTGAGCTTGGCTTCGCCGTGAATGGAAGTATAGCGTTCATACGTTTACCGCGACATGTGTGTCTAGCTACGCTGCGAGCGGTAATCTCGCCAAGGGTAATAGTATTCAGTGTTGTACATTAACTTCGCTCCAGCTCTGCTTAGCTCCGCTTGGATATTGCTTACTTGTTGAATTACTTACCTGCCAGTTTATCGATTCTTCTGTTAATGGTTGTGAAGAGTTTGAAATCTCACTTATACTGTTTTTCCAGAAATTGCATGATTTTTCGGTATTCGTAACAATCTTGTATAATCATACTATTTTTCTGTGACGCTTGACGTGATTACATATTCTGTGTTGTCTCTTGTCACCTACCTGATATCACTCTCACGATATGTTATCACCTGGCACCTGTTTATATCACTTGACAACTGATGTGATATCACCTGACACCCGACATACTACTACTTGACACTTGCTTCTTTCTATGATATGACATATCACCTGCCTCCTAACATATTAATACTTGACCTGTGATTATCACATTTACGGGAATACTATACTTGTTATCCTGTATTTCATATAGTGACTTGAATCTTGTACTTATTATCCTGTATTATATATACAGTGACCTGAATCTATAGTATTCATGTACTCCTAAATTCCTGATCCTGTCTTGCATCTACTATTCCCGTAAATTGATAATTACATAATAAATCATAAAAAGGAACAACTTACATCGGGTCGGGGGAAACTTCCGGCTATCAGTATATGTTCGTGTTTACAGTGGCCCTAGGTATGTCTTGCAACTAAAACATCCGATCTGACCTGTGGGCCTCCAGGTGACCGAGGGGAGTGCTGGCTCTCTCCTTCCTGGTACTATCTTGATAAGGGCATTCTATAAGACCCTCTTGTACGCCTTGCGGCTAGTTCCGAGCACCAGCAATAGAACGTCCTGTACCGTGGTCCCGGGCATGTACGGGACCCACTGTAAATATTGTTCATTGATACCCCCTTTGGTTTACAATAACAATCTTGCTTTACTCAGATGTGGATATATGTGTGCTGGGACGCTAGTTAACATATCTAGACACCTAGGGAAGATGAGTAATAATAATAATAAAAGATGCCAATTATGGATCCGTTGTATGCTTTGCCATGTTTGCTTGTATCGGGTTTTATTTCGAATTTTTGGTTTTATGATTATTATACTAAACCTGTTCATACCCTGTCTTTACACTTGTATTCTATTCCACCTGTTTCCTACTCTTATCTTATCGTACTATGAGTATTCCCTCTTGATATTATTTGTTGTATATCTACTTGCTCCTGCATGCTTATGCCCACAACACGATTTTCAATGCATATTTATGACTTGAATTTACCGATACACATGTGCTTATCTCAGCACACCATCTGGCTTTCGCATCACCACTCGCTGGGGAGTTCTGACTCCATCGAATCCTCATGTCTAGGTCATAGAGTTTAGAGCGCGTGGATTCTTCCAGTTGCTGATCAGAGTGGCGCAGCTGAAGCGTAGATCCCTAACAGACCGTCCAGAGCCCTATCCTTCCAGGCCCCTTGCTCGGCTCTAGAGTTTTCCTGTTATGACTCTGAGCCTCTTTTTGTACTGTTCATACTTGTACATCTCCTTGTATTCTCGCATTTACGCCATATTTGTGATGTAATATTATTGTAATATCGGGTCGCTTCCTATGATAACTTTGTAATTGTACTCATGTGTTGAATGTATAATGCACCACGTGCTTCCGTACTCTGATTCTTACCTGTACTGATTCTTAGCGTATATACATGAGGGTATTTCTGACCTGCGTATATACATCGCAGTTGAAAAACATCTAGAGGGGGGGTGAATAGGTGTAAGTGCTAATCTAATAAACTAAATGCAAACTAAGTGCGCTAAATGCGGAAGCTAATGCAAATGTTGCACAAACTTGATACAATACAACAAGTGTAGCCGAATTCCCCTTGCGAGGCTCTGGACTAACTCCTCTTGATTCCCCTTGAAATGGGTTGAGGTGCTATGCGAAGCTCTTGTTGGATGAGTATAAGTTAGGCACACACACACAAGCAATCCAAGCAATATAAAATACACACAATCAAGCCAAGCATATAAGAATGAATAGCAATATGAATAAATGCAAGGCAATATGAAGTATGCACAACACAAGCAATGTATAAGATATGTATGCAATGAATGAATGATGCTTGCACAAAGTAAAGAGAGTAAGGGTTAGAGAGACAATGGATCAAACGCTAACACAAAGATTTGTTTCGAGGTTCGAGTACCCAACTCTACATCCCCGCCTACACCACCGTGTAGGATTTCCCAATCCACTATAGGAGTACCAAACTCCTCTCTCAACCTTACAAAGCCACCGAGGCTATACAACCACAATCCACCTCTACCGAAGAGGGATACGGCCCGTAGCCAACAACAACAAACACCTCTACCTAAGAGGCTCACAAACCAATCACCCGATCACCTCTACCGAAGAGGGATACAACAAGAATAAGGGTGTACAACTTAGAGGTTTACAACAAACAACCTCAAACTCTTCTCTTTCTTTTTCTCTTTTCTTTTTCCACAAAAACAAGATCCTAATAGTTTAGGATAGGTGATAGCTCAAGTGTGGAAACAAGGTGTTTTTGGAAACCAGCAACAAAGAAAAACTATTTGGGAAATCACTTGTAAATGTTAGAAAATGAAAAATAAAACAATCTCCCAAACCCTAGCTTTCTTTGATTTTCCAAAAACCCAAAAACAAATAAGATGAAATCTTTTTGACTTAAAAACTCTTTTAAAAACTCTTTTAAACTCTTCAGAAAACTGAAAATTTTTAGCTCAAAAATTCTTGTCCAAAACAATGGAGAAATGGGGTATATATAGCCCCTAGGAAAAACTAGCCGTTAGGCTGATGTGGCAGTCTGACCAACTGCCGGTCGACCGGTCCGGTCGACCGCCAACGGTCAAAAATGTGACCGTTGGGCAGCAGCGGTCGACCGGTCCGGTCGACCGAAAATTCCCGAGAGCAGAGCTCTCAACTCGGTCGATCGGTCCGGTCGACCGACTACATGTGTCGCCAGCGTGCACGATTGTGCACATCGGTCGACCGACCCGGTCGACCGGCCACTTGGTGCGGTCGACCGGTCCGGTCGACCGAACTGGCCTGGCAGGCACAGTGCAGGGTCAGAAAAACAGTGTAAAATATTTTCTAAAAATCTTTTAACACTTCTAAAAAATTCACAAAATTTGTTTTATCATTTTATATTAAAACATACACCTGTGATAAAAATTTCAAGACAATATATCAACATATCAATTTATTTTTGTGTCTTGCAAATTTTATCAAAAACAAAACTTGTATTTTTATCAAACTTGATTTTTCCAAAACATGAATAGGGATATCAAAATAAGTTTGTTTAGCAAGTTAAAAACATGTATGTATAACTAGAATACATCTACTATACATATAAAACATGTAAACTTGTTTTGATCAACTATTCATAAAAAACAAATATCAAATCATAAAGCGTGTGTTTTGTGTTCACTTGAGCATATCAACTAAACTAAGCTTTACAAATGGATCTAAAACTCACAATCTAAACTAGGATACCTAAGTCTTCTCTTGAGGAACTTCATCTTCAAGTAGACTTGCTCCAAAACTCCGTGATTCTCCAAGTGCAAAGGTATGATCTTTAAGCTTTGGCACCGGAATCACCATGATAAGCTTCTAATCATCTTGTTGAAGCTAATCACCAACTAATATCCTGTTAATGATCTGAAACTTAGAAATACAAGAATATTAGTAGACATAACTACATGAGTGTTGATCATCATCAAAACTAGAGTGGAAGGCCATTGGGCCAACAATCTCCCCCTTTTTGATGATGACAAAACTCATGGAGTTATATATGCATGGATTAAAGATAAGCTTCAAGGAAGCTCCCCCTTAACTCATGCATCACAATAAACATAATAGATATGCAAAGAAAGCACATGATACTAAACAAAAGCATGCATCATATCTTATTATTTATCCTTATGCATGAACTTGGTACTTGGTATATGCAAAAACACAATCATGCATATATAGAAACAAAACTCAAATTCTTCTCCCCTTTTTGTCAATCATCAACAAAGGGGTAAGCAAAACCATAAATAAAACGAGGGGTAAAAATCTTTCTCCCCCTTTTTGTCAATCAAAACAATGCAAACAATGTTCTCCCCCTTTTTGTCTAAAACAAAAACAAAATCAATAAGGGGTGACTACAAACATGATATCAATTAAAAAATATGTCAATGAAGCATCTAGATACCAATAAACAAGGATCAATATATGTTATATGCTATATACATTCATAAAGAGGAAGACGCTAGGTTAGCTTCCCTACACATATGCATTACATGAAGAAGGGATGACAAGCCCCAATTCACATAACACATATTATGTAATGCATAAGAGGAGATGTGAAGCTCCCGCTACACACGTGTACCATATAAAGAAGAGATGTTAAGCTCCTCAATACACAATACACTCAACATGAATCTATATGTAAGAGAGATGTTAAGCTCTCCTTGCATATAGGAAATACAAATCAAAACTTTGAATATTTTCTTTAAACAAAATTTTGAAAATACCAATTGTAATTAAACATAAGTCTTGAATTCTTAAACATGAATCTTGAAACCAAAGCAAATTTTGAATTTCTTAAATATGATACCAATTGTAAATATTTTACCAATTGAAAAGATTTTACATAGAAACATTGATACCAATTGTAAGAATTGTTCATTTTAAAACATATAAACAACTTTTAATCATAAAGTGTGGGAGTACAAATACCAATTAAAATACAAAATCATATTTTCTCCCCCTTTATGAAATACAAACTAAAGTCATGCATAGTCTTGATAACAATTTAAAAGTAATCAATTTAAACAAAATTGAAACTCAAGCACTAGCATAAACACAAACATATATACGTATGAAAAATAGATACCAATAGAAATTGATATACTTGGAATTTAAAGCATACATACATACAAAACATATATGAGTATACAAGAAGATCAAAATGATACCAATTGAAAGAGTTCAATGATACCAATTTACATAACAATAAGTTCAAGTGTATACATCATATTATCTACCACCCAATCATAATTCAAGTTTTAAAGATTTTCAATTTAGGGCATACATGAACATGATCTCCCATCCTACCGCCCTTGGAAGGTAGGGGTTTTCAAAAATAGATTTGAAAATTAGGTTTAGTTTGAAAATCACTACCAAATGAAGAATACGAACTAGTTAAAATGGAAAAACTTATTAACTAGTACAAAATCCTTCAAGTAAGGAATAAAACAAAATTGTTTTAAACATGAAATCCACATC
Source organism: Agave tequilana (assembly GCA_038442645.1). Classification (NCBI taxonomy): domain Eukaryota; kingdom Viridiplantae; phylum Streptophyta; class Magnoliopsida; order Asparagales; family Asparagaceae; genus Agave; species Agave tequilana. Next base: position 68,741 of record JAVJIF010012395.1, read on the forward strand.
ATATCAAACACTCAAGTTCAATTAGGCATAAATAAGACTCATGAAAACAAAACATGAGCAAGCAATAAATATGAGTGTACAAATACAATATGAAGATCATAATCATGAAAACATGTTCAATTAAGCTCAATTATTCCTTAAAAACACGAAATCATCAAAACTATCTAATCTTCAAGGCATATGTATGTCTAATACAAACTAACGTATACATACATATCCAAAACATAAAGAGTCCACAAGATATATGCATTAAGGCACGTGGCTCAAAAAGGATACTCATGTATAGTCAATAGTTTGGATAAGATGGACATATACATGAAGTTAAATATTGACACACTAAACATGACAATCATGAAAACATGAAAAGCATGAAAAGTATGAAAATTTAGCTTTTCATTAAAACAATTTGATACCAATTCTTTTCAAGGTATATGTATGATTTGTCAACACAAGAAGTATACACACATATCCCTTAAACACACTTTGAGTCCATAATAGATATTTGCATGAAAGGCAAATGACTCAAGGGGTATACATGTATATCTTCAAGTTTGGCAAAATACACATATACATGAAGTGAAACACACAATCATAAAACAAATCCAAAAATGGAATACAAGTTTGAAATGTATGAATCATCAAAACTAGACTATACTAGCACATCTAATGGGTTCAAATAAGCGTTCAAGCTCATACATATATAGATTTATTTGTGGCCCACTATATGTACAAGTATAATTCCTAGTCTTAATGAAAACTAACATCTAAACAAGTAACCTTAACATGAAGCATCAAAACACAATATAAAAATCATCATGATAAAACTAAAACATGATTACTATGTAAATTCACATGTATTAGATTCATGATGTACATTATAGCTTAAACAAAAGTGAGAACACTAAATATGGGTTCATATAAGCATATGTGTCTCAAATACTATACATGTATGTCAAGGATCTAATAAACATGGAATGAACATACTAATCCATAGACATCAAAAACATGCTAGTAACATTAAAACATGGAAAGCATGTAAACAACAAATGGGAGTAAAGGATTGTTACCAAAACCGAAGAAGCAACTCTCCTTGTCTCCAAAACATGGTGGTCATCTCCACCAAATCTTCCCTTGAAAGTGATGCATCCAATTTGATTTCCTTTAAGTCCGGAACGCATCCACTCCAAGGTGTCATCACTCTCACGTCATGTGAGAGCCCACACCTACATCAAAAACTTTAGGGGTGGTGGTCTTTGGTACCCATACTCTTTTGGGTCCATGGGGTTAGTCCCTTCTCTAACCCAAACAAAATTCTTTACTAAATTAGGAGTATGTAATCTATCATAACAAAATTTAGCAAGGTGGCCCTTACGTCCACAATGTGTACATGAGTACACATGAGCATACATGTGTTGATGGTGTCCGTGAGGAGCATGTGTATGCCGTGGAGGGTGTGCATGCATAGAAGTTGGAACTTGTTTCTTTCGAACCAAGGATTCCAAGCGAGTGTGGTTCATGGCACATTGGCTCATAGTGGAGCCCAAACAATCCATTTTCTTCTTTAACAAATTTATATCATTTTCGAGCATAGAAGAAGTGGAACATGCAATGGGTGATTTAGGTGAAACTACCCTAGCATGGCAAACATGAGAATCAATCTTATTTTGCAAAACAATATTTTTCTCTAAGCAAACATTTAAATCATTGGAAATAGAAATGATTTTGTTTTTCAAAACAACATTCTCTTTTAAAACAAAATCTACTTTAGAAGACAAATTTTCATTTTTCTTCAAAATAGCATGGCAATCATTTTTAGACTTTAAAAGATCATTTTCTTTAAGTGCAAGATCAAGTTGAGATTTTAATGAATCCCTCTCATTAGCAATCTCCTCTTTCTCTTGCAAAACAACATCAAGTCTAGCAATCCAATTTTTATTTTCATTATTAATGCCTAGACTTTTCTTTTTCAACAAATTATATTTTTCTATTAATTTTTCACAAACAATGGAAAGTTCTTCATTCAAAGCATGAGGATCAACATAATCATTTGAAGAACTGGCACAATCATTACTATCTAGTTGAGATTCCGAATGTACCTCAAGGGAGTCATTCCCTTGGACCATGTAGCATATAGATTTGGATTCTCCACTAGATTCCTCTTCTTGGATTTGGACTTGAAGCTTGGAGGTGTTGGTGGTTGTTGTCAACTTATTCCACACTGCAAAAGCGGAATCAAGGTTAGAAACACATAAGAGATAATCTTTAGGAAGAGTGCTTCTAATGGCCTCTAGGGCTTGTGCATTGGCCCCTATATGATTACCATCACCAAGATAACATCTCTTGGTGGCGGCAAGGAAGACATGCAAACCTAGGGTCTTTAGGTACATGGACATCCTATACTTCCAAACATCAATGTTGGAAGGGTCAAAACTAGGTGGGGTCATGAAGTCCATGGTATAAACTAAATATGTGCAAACAATCAAATGCAAATGTAGATTAGCAAGCAAATGGATCTCACTCCTAGGATGTTAAGCCTAAGTATCAGGAGCACTAGCTCTGATACCAATTGAAAAACACCTAGAGGGGGGTGAATAGGTGTAAGTGCTAATCTAATAAACTAAATGCAAACTAAGTGCGCTAAATGCGGAAGCTAATGCAAATGTTGCACAAACTTGATACAATACAACAAGTGTAGCCGAATTCCCCTTGCGAGGCTCTGGACTAACTCCTCTTGATTCCCTTGAAATGGGTTGAGGTGCTATGTGAAGCTCTTGTTGGATGAGTATAAGTTAGGCACACACACAAGCAATCCAAGCAATATAAAATACACACAATCAAGCCAAGCATATAAGAATGAATAGCAATATGAATAAATGCAAGGCAATATGAAATATGCACAACACAAGCAATGTATAAGATATGTATGCAATGAATGAATGATGCTTGCACAAAGTAAAGAGAGTAAGGGTTAGAGAGACAATGGATCAAACGCTAACACAAAGATTTGTTTCGAGGTTCGAGTACCCAACTCTACATCCCCGCCTACACCACCGTGTAGGATTTCCCAATCCACTATAGGAGTACCAAACTCCTCTCTCAACCTTACAAAGCCACCGAGGCTATACAACCACAATCCACCTCTACCGAAGAGGGATACGGCCCGTAGCCAACAACAACAAACACCTCTACCTAAGAGGCTCACAAACCAATCACCCGATCACCTCTACCGAAGAGGGATACAACAAGAATAAGGGTGTACAACTTAGAGGTTTACAACAAACAACCTCAAACTCTTCTCTTTCTTTTTCTCTTTTCTTTTTCCACAAAAACAAGATCCTAATAGTTTAGGATAGGTGATAGCTCAAGTGTGGAAACAAGGTGTTTTTGGAAACCAGCAACAAAGAAAAACTATTTGGGAAATCACTTGTAAATGTTAGAAAATGAAAAACAAAACAATCTCCCAAAACCCTAGCTTTCTTTGATTTTCCAAAAACCCAAAAACAAATAAGATGAAATCTTTTTGACTTAAAAACTCTTTTAAAAACTCTTTTAAACTCTTCAGAAAACTGAAAATTTTTAGCTCAAAAATTCTTGTCCAAAACAATGGAGAAATGGGGTATATATAGCCCCTAGGAAAAACTAGCCGTTAGGCTGATGTGGCAGTCTGACCAACTGCCGGTCGACCGGTCCGGTCGACCGCCAACGGTCAAAAATGTGACCGTTGGGCAGCAGCGGTCGACCGGTCCGGTCGACCGAAAATTCCCGAGAGCAGAGCTCTCAACTCGGTCGACCGGTCCGGTCGACCGACTACATGTGTCGCCAGCGTGCACAATTGTGCACATCGGTCGACCGACCCGGTCGACCGGCCACTTGGTGCGGTCGACCGGTCCGGTCGACCGAACTGGCCTGGCAGGCACAGTGCAGGGTCAGAAAAACAGTGTAAAATATTTTCTAAAAATCTTTTAACACTTCTAAAAAATTCACAAAATTTGTTTTATCATTTTATATTAAAACATACACCTGTGATAAAAATTTCAAGACAATATATCAACATATCAATTTATTTTTGTGTCTTGCAAATTTTATCAAAAACAAAACTTGTATTTTTATCAAACTTGATTTTTCCAAAACATGAATAGGGATATCAAAATAAGTTTGTTTAGCAAGTTAAAAACATGTATGTATAACTAGAATACATCTACTATACATATAAAACATGTAAACTTGTTTTGATCAACTATTCATAAAAAACAAATATCAAATCATAAAGCGTGTGTTTTGTGTTCACTTGAGCATATCAACTAAACTAAGCTTTACAAATGGATCTAAAACTCACAATCTAAACTAGGATACCTAAGTCTTCTCTTGAGGAACTTCATCTTCAAGTAGACTTGCTCCAAAACTCCGTGATTCTCCAAGTGCAAAGGTATGATCTTTAAGCTTTGGCACCGGAATCACCATGATAAGCTTCTAATCATCTTGTTGAAGCTAATCACCAACTAATATCCTGTTAATGATCTGAAACTTAGAAACACAAGAATATTAGTAGACATAACTACATGAGTGTTGATCATCATCAAAACTAGAGTGGAAGGCCATTGGGCCAACAGCAGTAACGTCTCCGAACCCGCTGGATCGGGGCGTTACATCCTCATATGCATGCACACAAACCACAACATACACGTGCTCATCATGCTCACACACATGACACTATGTATACTCATGTGTATACTTGTACACATTGTGGACGAAAGGGCCACCTTGTAATATTTTGTTGTGATAGAATGAATGATTCAAATTTTGTAAACAAATTTGTTTGGGTTAGGAAGAGTGCTAACCCCCATGAATCCAATAAGGTATGAGCACCAAAATCCACTTCTATTGTATTTGATGTAGCCGCGGGCTCTCACTTGACGTGGGGGTATTGGTGCCTTGATGGTGGATGGGTTCTGAGCTAAATGGTGACACTTATGGATACATCACTTTCAAGGATGTTTGGTGGGAGGACCACAATGTTTTGGAGATCTAGAGATGAGCCCTATTGGTTTTGGTAATTATCTCTAACCCTTTATTTATGTTTACATGCTTTTATATTATTGATTTTTAGCATGTTATTTTTAATGCTCATTATGTTAAATGCCATGTTAATTAGACTTGTGATATACATATGTAGTATTTGAGATACACCCATGTTTATATGAATTTATATTTTTGTGTTCTCATTATAGTTTAGCTATTGTGCATATCATACTTCTAAAGTACGTGCATTTACCCTAATGATCATGGTTGTTTATGGTTTTGTACTTCATGTTTTGATTATATGTTTAGATGGAACTTTTATTAAAACTTGTGTTTATACTTGTACAACTAGTGAGCCATCTTTGATTATTATATGTTTGTGTTACGTTGCTTATTTGTACCCATTAGATGTACTTGTATAAGCCTAGTTTTGATGATTCTGAAATTTTAACTTATATTCCCTATTTTTGTATATGTTTTTATAAGAATATATTTAGCTTCATGTCTATGTCAATTTTGTCAAAACTTTAGATATACATGTCTATCGTAGAGTCACTTGCTTCTCGTATAATATTCTATTATGGACTCAATTATGTTTGGGATATATATGTATACTTTTAGTTTTAACAAAACATACATATACCTTGAAGAGTATCTAGTTTTGATTATATGAACTTCATGTCCTATTTTCATGATTTTGTTAATTACATGTTTCTTACACTCTATGTTTGATGTTTACTCATGATTTTTTAATTTCATGAGTTTTACATGTGCTTTATCGACCTTGAGTGTCAATTATTGTGTGATTTTTGCGTTTTCATAGGATACTTATTATTTTATTTCTTACTTGAAGGATTTCATACTAGTTTTCAAAATTATCTTTAAAACTAGTCTTTATTCTTCAATTAGTAGAGTTTTCAAACATGTTAAAATATTTCAAAGCTAATTTTTGAAAACCCTTACCTTCAAAGGGCGATGGATGAGCGACCATACCTTTTATATTCTTATTGAATATCTTTTAAATATGTGCATAATAAGGGTGGTAGGTATGAGTTATAAACATAATCTTCATGATGTTTCATATATTTGTATACTCATATTTATTTTTTTATATATGTGTATGCTTCAAATTTCAATTAATATCAATTTCAATTGGTATATCCTTTTCATACGTATATATACATGATTTTTCTTGTGCTTGTTTTATCTGTACATCTCTAACACAAATTATTTATTGCTAAGCTTGATTTAGTCCCTAATGTTAATTATTTTTCAGTTGGTATTATATACAAGCTTATACATTGTTTTCATTGGTATTTCATAAAGGGGGAGAAAAAATTCTTATTTTATCTTTCAATTAGTTTTACTTTTCAATTGGTATCTTACCCCCAGTCTTTATGATGAAAAATACTTTGCCTTTAGATATGCTTACATTTCAATATCGGTATCAATAATTTTAAATTGGTATTATTTTCAAATTGGTATCCTTATTGCAAATTGAATACAGTGTTTACCTAAAAATTTGGTATTTATTTTCAATTGATATCATGTTCTTTTATTGGTATCTTATTCAAAAAGATTATTTCTTTCAATTGGTTGTTTCAATTGATTATGTTTATTGGTATCAAAAATTTTTGTTTATGTTTATTGTTTACTTGGCTTCACCCCTTGTTGATGAGTGACAAGAAGGGAAAGAAGAATTCAGATTTATATATGCATGTTTTACTATGTGTTATGCATATATATTATTTTATTGATATCTTGAGCTTCATTGCATATCTTTATATGTTTATTGATTATGCATATGTTAAGGGCGAGCTTCTATGAAGCCTATCCTTAATGGATGTGTGTGTGTGTGTGTGTGTGTGTGTGTGTGTGTGTGTGTGTGTGTGTGTGTGTGTGTATATATATATATATATATATATATATATATATATATATATATATATATATATATATATATATATATATATATATATATATAGGGCTTACTGTACCTCAGCCTGCAGGCTGAGAGAGTTTCTCAGCCTGCGGGACGTGGCTGAATATAGGCCACACATCGGTCGCAGAGTGTGGGCGCCAAAAAAATCAAAAAAATCCCGCCTAAACAATCGTGAAACAAATTAACAAAAATACCCCTTTTATATGACGACTGCGACTTCTAGCATTGAAAAGTAAAAAAACATTCCATGATCGCAGTTACTTAATCATTTATCAGTTCCCAATGCGACTATGGTCGCAATAATGAACTGTTTTGGAGTTCAAAGTAATTTAAAATTATACTGTATTAACTTTTAAACTGTTTTGGATAACTGAACAGTCACCTAGGAAGTATACAATTTTTGGAAAAAGATAGAAAATATATTTGAGAGATATTCACGTGGTCCGAGAGCTTAAACCTTTTGGAATTCCGGGATTAAAAATATATAAAGGGTCATGAGCAAAGGATTAAAACATACTAAGTTATTTTTGCTCAAACTCGTTACTCTCACTGTTCGGAAAATACATTCAAAAAATGTCTTCACCATCACCACCGTCTTCACCGGAAAGAAGCCAATACATTCAAACAATGTCTTCACCATCACCACCGTCTTCAACGGAAAGAAGCCAATCATCAAATGATGATTTTATGTTTAGTTCTGAAACAATGTCTCGCTACGGGTCAGAATCTGAGCTTGATACAGACGACCCTTTCTGGGAGTTCATTGATGAACCAAAACACAAACATGAAGAGGAAGAAAGCGACGATGAGACTGTACCTGAAGAGGAGGAAGAGACAGAAGACGAAAGCGATATAGAAGACGAAAGCATGACTCTTGACGACGAATCTGATTACGATGGTGATGACGACGATTAGAAGTTAAAAAATTGTATTTTGTTTTTCTTTTTAAATATATATAAATCTGCTTTCTAAAGTTAATCGTGTGAATTACATTTTTTACTACTATATATTGGTTGAAATACTGCGACCATGGACGCAGACTTAATAAATACAATGCGACCTTGGTCGCAGTTGCTGGTCTTTACTCTTAATCAACAACTTCACTGCGACCTTGGTCGCAGTTGGTGGTCTTTATAAATAATCAATAACAACACTGCGACCTTGGTCGCAGTTGATGGCCGCAGTCTTAAAAAAATAATCTGCAATCTTGGTCGCAGTTGCTGGTCTTTAGTCTTAATCAACAACAACACTGCGCGAGGTGACACGTCACCGAAGCAGTTGCTTAGTCGCAGTTTTGGTCGCAATGTCGACCCTGGTCGCAGTTGTTTCTGTTTGCACTGTAGTCTTATGCGACCTTGATCGCAGTGTCGTCTCTGGTCCAAGTTGTTTTGTTTGCATGCATGACTGCGACCGAAGGTCGTAGTTTATTAAAAAACAAATATGCTTTTTATTTATGTCCACGCATTTATCTCCAGGCATGTGAAAATGATACAAAACGATCTTTTATACATAAGATTGAGTGTTACAATATAGCAGTACAAAGAAAACTAAACATCAAAAAGAGCCATTGTTGACTAAGAGCAGTGGTGTTATTGAGGTCTTTTATTTATGTCCAGGCATTTATCTCCAGGCATGTGAAAATGATACAAAACGCTCTCTTATACAATAAGATTGAGTGTTACAATATAGCAGTACAAAGAAGACTAAACATCAAAAGAGCCCTTGTTGAATAAGAGCAGCGGTGTTATTGAGGTCCCCGTGTATTAAAAAACTGTGGACGTCGAGGACCATGACTTCTTCTCTTGCGGATGACGAGGACCATGACTTCTTCCCTTGTGGACGAACATCGATCAAGTTCACCGGCCAAAATATTCTCCCAGAGGCCCAGCGAACCTGAAAAAGGACAATCAAGCTCTGGGTCATCTTCGTGCATAGGGTCATCTTCATCCATGGAGGCAGGCCCCTGTTAGAGACACTGAAGAAGGCGGAAATTCTCAGAGCAATTGCTCTCAAATGAAAACAGTCTAATTATGGGCTGTTAAAGGGAGAGGGTGAGCCCTATTTATAGGCAGCCCATAATAACCATAATTAATGGTTCATTAATCAGAACCGTCGGCCTTAATGGTCTCCAACCACCGGCGCCGGTTTGACATTAAAAGACATTAACGCCTAAACCCAATGAAGAGCCGACGCGTGGACAACAGCTTCGGGAAACAACGAATGGTGCGGGTTCGTCAATGTAGACTTGACGTTAAAAAGATCTCATAAAAATCTTTATGACAGGTCGCGTCTCACGGAGTGACTCCAAGTCGCATCAGAGAACAGACAACTTTTCATTTTTCATTTAGATTCAAAAAAATGACTTAATCCAAAACAACACTTAATAAAACAACAACATGGCGACCTTGGTCGCAGTTGCTGGCGGCAGTCTTAAACCAAAACAGCAGTGTCGACCTTGGTCGCTATGCATGTTAATCTAAAAGGAAAACACTTACTTAACGTACTGCGACCAAAGTCGCAGTCCATGTAATGCAACCTTAGATTGCAGTTGCTGGCCATCTTTATCAATAACAACACTGCGACCTTGGTCGCACTTAACCATGTACACTGCGACCATCTTTATCAATAACAACACTGCGACCTTGGTCGCATTTAACCATGTACACTGCGACCTTGGTCGCATTTAACCATGTACACTGCGACCAAAGTCTTTGACTAAGGTCGCAGTTTAAATGTACAATGTGACCAAAGACTCTGACTACATTATATACAAAAAAATTAAACTATAAAGTAGAATTTTATCGCAGGCTGAAAACATTGATCTGAAAAGATTTTATATTTTCAAAAAATTTTATCCCAGGCTGAAAAGGAGAAACTAGATCTTTCAAAAAAGAGGTAAAGAAATAAGGCGAAAAGTAATTTATATCCTATAAAGAGCGGCAAAATAAAAGGGGGGAAAATAATAATAAACAATAAGGAAAAGTTATCATAAGGGGTATTTGGTAATTTAACTTCTCCCTAAAAGCGGGCCGCAAGTCAGTGAGGTGATAAATTGAGCCACGTTACCGCAGGCTGAGAGAGTACTCTCAGCCCGCGGGCTGATATACATTTTTCTCATATATATATATATATATATATATATATATATATATATATATATATATATATATATATATATATATATATATATATATATATATATATATATATATATATATATATATATATATATATAACCTCATAAGTTTTATCATCATCAAAAAGGGGGAGATTATTATTCCAGAGGCCTTTCACCTTAGTTTTGATGATGACTAACTTATAAAGGTTAGTTTACTGATAATCTTGTGTTTATATAGTTTTAGTTATTGATCAAGATATTACTAGATGTTTAGCTTCAACAAAGAAGTTTTTGAAGCTAACACATGTTGATTTAAGAGCTTGCGTGTCAAGATCGCATCTAGCACTCAGTTGTAGTCAAGCTCATTGGATCATGTTGGATCGAGTTGGCTTGGAGAAGGAGTTCTATAAGAAGACTTCGGTTTGTTTAGATCTTGTGTAAAAATAGATAGTATTGATATATTCAAGTTCACATACACACACAAGTTTAATATGTTTGGTTTTCGGTTTAATCGGTTTTGGATTTCGTATACACATGTGTATGGTTTTCATGAATAGATAGAATCAAAACAAGTTTACATGGTTTAATGTATATTAGATTCATCTATATACATCTGTGCTTCACAAATTTGGAAAAACTTATTTTGATGGTTTATTTCATGTGTTTAGAGTTTTGTATTTAACAAAACCTATTTTTGGATTTCATGTCAAAAATATAGATATATCATGTACATGTGTATTGGATTCTATCTATAAACAATATGCTTCAAAAGAGTGTTAAATATCTTGTTTTTGTATTTATATAAGTTTGGGAAAAATCGGATTTCCATTTCAGAGTTTGGTTTTTGAAAATACCGTTTTTGTTTTAGGCCAAATATTTTATATCACAAAAATGTTCAAATAGTTTGTAATATGTGTTGATTTTTGGTCACACATATTTTTTATTCAAAGATCTAATAAGAACTTATTTTTGTGAAATTTATGAGTATTTATTAGATTTAATTGGTATTAAAATAACTAATTTTTTAGTCCTGAAATCCCTGCCAAATCCACTAGTGGTGAATCGGACGGTCGACCGGACTAAGGGTCGGTCGATGTGCACGTGAGACGCACACAGGCCCGCCAAGTAGGCCAATCGACCGCGCGGTCGACCGACTGAAAGCACCCAACTCTCGGGTGCGGCCGGTCGACCGGGCGGTCGACCAATAGGCTTGGCCCAGTCGACCAGAGGCATAACGGTCAGAAAAATGACCGTTGGGCTGGTCGACTGGAAGGTCATTCTGGACCTTTCCTGGCTGCCAACGGGCAGATTTTTGAGAGGCTATAAATAAGCCATCTCTTGGGCTGTTTTCAATATGATTTTTGAGAGCAAATTTTTTTATCTTTCTAAGTGTTTTGTAGCAAGATTTTAAAGAGTTTTTAGGCTACAAAGTTTTTTTTTATTTGTTTTCAAGGGTTGAAAAAAATCAAAGAAAAAGAGAGTCTTTGGGGAAATTGTTTTGATCTTCATATCTATTTCATTCTATTATTTTTTCTAAGTATTTTTCTTTGTGATTTATTTTTCAAACACCTTATTTTTCTCACACTTGAGCCATCATCTCTATCCTATCTATAGGATCTTATTTTTGTGAGAATTATAGTTTGTGGTCTATTATGATTACCAAGAGTGTTTGTGATCTATTGTGATCACCAAGTTGTAAACCTTTCTTTTCTTTGGATTTGTGTTCATCCCTCTTGTGTAGAGGTGATTGAGGTTGTGCTTTGGATTTGTAATTATCCCTCTTGTATAGATGTGATTGTTGTTTTTGACTTTGTGCCTTACCTCTTGTGTAGAGGTAGTTGTGTTGGAGAAAGGAGTTGTGTACTTCTAACCTTATACTTGCAAATTCCTCGGTGGAGATTCCCTGTGTGGGAGGTCCTGTGTGGACATAGTGAAAATCCTTCTGTGTGAAGGCGGGGACGTAGAGCAGTGGCTTGAACCTCGAAATATATCTTAGTGTTTGCGATTGATCCACTATCTCTAAACTCTCTCTCTCTCTCTCTCTTATATCTTGCATTGATTCATATTGTTTATATTACTTATATACTTGATATTATTTGTGTGCCCATACTTGTGTTGAACCAAGAGAGTTTCATATAACACCTCAACTCTTATTTAGAGGAATCTAGAAGAGTTAGTTCAGAGCCCTTTATCAGAAATTCGGCTACACTTTTTGGTTACACATATTGTGTTGTAATAATTTTTAATTCCGCATCATTTGTCATTAGATTAGCCATACACCTATTCACCCCCCTCTAGGTGTATTTTCACATATTACTAGGTCAATTAACACCCATGTAATTGAGAGTTAACACCATTATGAAGGAATTTTAGGGGACAATTCTACTGCTGAAAGCTCCTATAAAAAGCTATGAGAGCTATGGTAAAAGGGTTTCATGGTTTGAATTTTTGAATTTCAGAGTTCAACTCTTTGAAGATTCGAAGATCTGCCACTAAAAAGAGGAGAAAGAAAGAGAGAAATCCTTTTCAAAAGGAAAAACTCCAATACTTACTGCGTTCAAGTGGAATTATTTTTAATCTCTTTGAGAACAATCTTAAAAGATTTAAGAGAAGCCTTTGGTTCGGCCGGTCAATGGAGAACAAGAATAACTCTCCACCGCTACATGAAGAACCCAGTTTAAATAAAAGATTGATCTAGACATTCTCCCCTCTTCTGTAATTTAATTCAATCCATTGTAATTTTCATCTAACCAAAGAATTTTACTTAGAATTTTTACAACAAATACCATGATGTTTGGGATTTAGTAGAATTTCATAAAGGAGAGAAACCGATTGGTTGTAAATAAGTGTTCAAAACCAAGTGAAATTCGAAAGGCAATATCAAAAGATATAAGACAAATCTTGTCGCAAAGGGATCACTTAAAGAGAGGGCATTGACTATAAGAAGACTTTCTCTCTGATTTTACATGAAGGATTCTTTTAGAATTTTCATGGCACTAGTGGCATATTTCGACTTGAAGTTACATCAAATGGATGTTAAGAATGTCTTCCTTAATGGTAGCATTGAGGATGAAATCTATATGGTGCAACCGAAAAGTTTTGAAGTCAAAGATTCTCAATATCTGCTTTGTAAATTAAAGAAATTTATTGGTTAAAGCAAGCATCTCATCAATGGTATTTAAAATTTGATCAAGTAATACCCGGTTTTGATTTTAAGGAGAATGTAATTGATCAGTGCATTTACCATAAATTTAAAGGGAGTAGACTTATATTTTTTGTGCTATATATGGTGACATTTTACTGGCAAGTAACGATATGGCTCTTCTACTTGAACCAAGAGTTTTCTCTGAAAGAATTTTGAGATGAAAAATCTTGGAGATACTACTTTTGTGATAGACATCCATATTCAATGTGATAGGACACCTGAAATATAAAATTTATCACAAAAGGCCTATACCGATAAGGTGCTAGATAGATGTGGCATGAAGAATTACTCTAGGGGAGATAAGTTGTGTCTATTCCAATATCCCAAAAATGATTTACAGAAAAAGCAAATGAAAGACATTTCATATCCATCGGCAGCTGAGAGTTTGATGTATGCTTAAGTTTGTACCCGTTCAGACATAGCATATGCTATTGAAAAACTTGGCAAATAGTTAAAGACTGCCAAAAAAGGAATGCGATATATGTGGAGGATCAAGGGCTACATGCTTACCAACAGAAAATCTGATCAGTTGTAACTGATTAGATACACAGATTCAAATTATGTTGAATGTATCGACAATAAGAAGTCCACTTAAGATTACATTTTTTTTGATTGCAGGAAAATAGTGGATTTAGTCGAAAGGCCATTACAACTATAATGTGATAGTAGAGCTATATAGCTCTACTTTAATAGTGACAAGAGTTCAGTAAAGTCGAAGCATATCAACATCAAGTTTCTTGTTATCAAGAATAAAGTTCGAAATCACATTGTATCTGTTGATAGTATTAAAACTATTCTTAACATTACAGATCCACTCACTAAAGGGCTTTCATCTAAAGTCTTCTTAGATCATATTGCTTATATAGAGATGACTAGTCTTGATGATATTCTGATTTAGTGGGAGTGGATAATTTTATGTGACAGACATTATTTCTAAGTGCACTTTATGTATATTTATTGTTTTCAATAATAAAGTGATAACTAATTTCTTTAAATTTCTTGAAGTTCTATTTTTGCACATTTGTGTTTGTTAGAAGTTGGACTCATTGGAGTCATAAAGATAGACTCATTGGAGTCATAAAGTGAAAACCAGTTGGAATTGTAAATTATTTGATCAGAGGACATTTTCATGCCACACGTTCATATCCTATCTATGTCGTTAAGGGTTCTGAAATTTATAATGCGGAAGATCCTACCTCGATTATGTTGGCCCAAAGGCCCATCACTCTAGTTTTGATGATGATCAACTCATGTAGTTATTGTACTAATGATCTTGTGTTTAATTAGTGACAGATTTATGATCAAGATCTTAGTAGGTGTGGAGTTTCAACAAAGGATTTAAAGTCACATTTTTGAGCTAGCACCGGTTGATTCACGAGCCTATGCATCAAGACCACATTAAGAGTTGAGCTCGTTGGATTGCTTTTGGACCAAGTCTAGATGATGAGAAGGCTTCAAGTGAAGACTTTAAGAAGATGAAGACTTGAGTTTAGGTTTGTTTTAGTAAGATTTTGTTTTAGATAAAATGTAAAGGATAGAATAGTTGGTGGATTGCTCAAGTATATATATCATACACACACTCTTAATTTAGTTGTCTTTTCATATAAGAATTTTTAGTTTAGAAAAGACTTTCATTTTTGAAGAATACTATTTTGGTTTTTGGTGTTTTCTTATATACATGTTTTAAACCAAAACCATATTTAGAGCTTAATGTCAAAAATATAGATATTTCATCTTAATTGTGTAGTAGATCATATCCATACACACTATGCTTTAATGAATTCAAAATATCTTGTTTTTGTATCATGAAGAAGTTTGGAAAACAAGTTTTAGAAAAATACTAGTTTTCATTTGAGCCATATTTTCCAAGTTACAAAAATAGTTCAAAACATTTATAACATGCCTTGATTTTGTGCAAGCATGTTTGTTTATCAAAGTATATTGGTAAAACTATTTTTGTATATTTTTCAGTATTTTATGGGATTTTTAAGTGAGCCAAAAAGACCAAGTTTTAATCCCTAGATTTTCTGTTCTAGGCTTCAGCCAGTCGACTAGTCGACCGACCAAGTCGACTAGGGCTGAAGTCGGTCGACCGACTCGGTCGATCGACGTGCACAGACGTGCACGCCAGCTCTGCTGGATGGCCGGCCGACCGACCCGGTCGACCGTCCAGAGAGCTCTGCTCTCTGGAAAGGCCCCGGCCGACCGTGTGGTCGACCGGACAGAGAGATTGCTCTCTGTATCCTGGCTCGGTCGACCGCCCGGTCGACCGATGGCTCAAACGGTCTGAAATATGACCGTTGGCCGGTCGGCCGGACGGTCGACCGACAGGCCTGACAGAACCCCAACGGCTAGTTTTTCTGAGCATATAAATTTGGGGGTTTGGCCATTGTTTTTGACTAAGATTTTGGAGAAGTTTTAGAGCCAGTTTTTCCTACTCTTTTCAGAGGTTTTTCTCCACAAATTTGAGAGCTAATTCTTCCAATCAAAAGGGGAGTTTATCAAGAGTGTTTAAAAGAGATTCTTTGAGTTTTCCTCCACCATTCTCTTCCTTGTTTTCTCACACAACACTTGAGCTATCCATTGCTATATCTACCCATAGGGAGTGTTATTGTGAGAGGATTTTAGGTGATCAAGAGTTGTGATCACCAAAGTTCTACTTTGTTCCTTTGAGAAGGCGGACGGTTGTGTTCGCATTGTTTCGGGTCCTAGTGTGGACTCGGTGTTTCGGGTTCGGGTGCGAACTCTTTGTTTGAGGTGCGGCCTCGGCGAGCCGGTGGGCTTGCGGTGTGTACAGACTAGGGAGTCCGAGAGCTTGTAGGTGTTGCGGCACCGGGTGATCCATTGGGATCGATTATAGTGGAAATCCTTCGTGTGTCGAAGGCGGGGTGTAGAGCAAGTGTGCTCGAACCTCGAAACAAATCCCTTGTGTTTGCGATTGCTCACTCTCTCTCTCTCTTTGTCTCTTGTTTATATCTTGCATGCTATTACTTGTCTTATCCTTACATGCTTGATATATTGTGTGCTTAATTGTTATACTTGCTTGGGATTGTTTGCTAACACTTGTATTTAACCAAGAGAGCCAACGCGGCACCTCAACCCATTCAAGGGGAATCTAGAGGAGTAAGTCCAGAGCCCTTCACGGGGAATTCGGCTACACTCTTGTGTTATACGTGGTGTTTAGTGTAATAAGTTTAATTTGGTCATAATTGCTTTTAGCTTCTGCATTATTTGGCATCAAGTGACCATTAGATTAGCCATCACCTATTCACCCCCCCTCTAGGTGAACTTTCAATTGGTATCAGAGCACTTTCAATTGGTATCAGAGCACTTTCAGATTACACAGAAGGTAACGATCGCCATGTTCGGTGGCAGAGCACTTAATGGACCAGATTATTTTGAAACATGGTTTATTGACAGTTAAGATTTTGGTACCATAAAGTTATATATAATATCCTTCCAGTATGACTTGCTTGACTCAAGTAGGAGATTGTTAGACTTATTTGGATTAGAGTCAAAACTGATTTGGGCTTACACAACTCTAATTGAATTTATACATCTGTCTCTATAAGCCTATGTTGTTTTACCCAATAAAAAATTGATTAAGCCTAATGGTTTGGGTCTAAACTCGTTTCAATTACACTTAGGCAATGATGTAAATAAATTTATAATGTGGATCTCATCTATACGTGTGGAACCCGTGATATTAATCAAAGGCTTAGATCTATGATGAGTTTAACTGGAATTGTCTTGAGCCTATTAATATCATGGATAAGAGCCTGTTTGTTTTTTTGAGTGATATAATTATAATAAAATTATTTATGATATTTATTTGGAGCTGTAAATTATAAAATGTACTTGCAGCTTATTTGCAGTCTAAGTAGTAATGTAAAGAACACCTAAAGCTCACTTGCAGTACAAACAGTTAATTTTGTAGTCATATCAATCTGTATTACAAACAATTAATGTGATTAAATTAATAATTTTTATTATAAGATTAAATTTTTTAAATTATGAGAAATCTTTTTTAATTATTAGTTAAATTTAATTATTATATTAAAGTTTTTATTAATTATTTTAATAATTTTTAGGAAATTTCACTATAGCTAGCTACTTTCTTTCCTAATTAGGAAAAATTCACCACTTTATTTTTATTCGCTACAGCCTCATCCACATCAACATAAATTGATTCTTTCCAACCATCACTTTTTTATATATTATTATTTTCTCTTTTACCCTTCCCTATCATCTCTGACGTTACTCTCCCCTCGCCTCTGACCCCGACACAGAGTAATTCACGGATTAACCTGCGCGATCAGGTCGTCGTGGGGGCTGGAAGGGGGTGGGGGGAGCCCCTCCTGGGGGTCTCAGGGGGCGGGGCCCCTAGGTTAATTTTTTGTGATCGAATTTTTGTAAATCTCGTTTGTTCGTGTTTGCGATGAGTTTCGTTTGTGTTTATGATCGATGTGATTTTTAGATCTGGAAATCATTAGGTATCATTTGATGTCAATGAATGGGACTCTACTGATAATGGTGAAGCTAATATAAGGATTATGACTTATGATCACAATCTTTTCTGAGGACTACAACTATGATCATAATCTTTTATTAGAGGACTGCGACTTTGAACGCACTCTTTTTATTAATTGAAAATTAGTACATTTTTCAAGAACTGTGATCATTATCGCAATCCTAATATAGGCTGAGAAATTGTGTTTTTGCAGGACTGTGATCATAATTGCAGTCCTAATAAAGACTAAAAAATAAGACATTTTGGTGAGGACATTGATCATGATCGCACTCTTAATAAAGAGGATTGTGGTCTTAGTCACAGTCCTATAACGACTTAGAAACATGACATTTTTGTGAGGACTGTGATCATAGTCGCAGTCCTAATAAAGATTCAGAAATAGAGCTTTCTTTGTGACAACTGCAATCATGTCACAGTCCTCTATATGCCAGTAGGCCGCATTTCCGAAGCCGTTCGCTTTTTTCGAGGCGATTACTGTGGGACATTTGCGTCTTTCTCGATGAGTAGCGCTTCTGCTCTTGATACGTTGGTGCACCTGGTTGATTTAATAAAAGAGGTGGTTGCAGTGATTTAAATTATGAAACTGAGTCTTTTCTCATATAGGGGGATGTAGCGAAATCTCCCTAATTTTAATTATTTGAATCTTTTTTATTACTAGATTAGTAATATTTAATATAAAATTAATAATTAGTAATATTAAATTAAAATTTTTTACTTGCAATCTAATATTTTTTTATTATTGAATTTAATAATATTTGATTTTAGATTGCATATTAGGTATGTTTTAATAATTAATATTAAATTACTATTAATATTTTAGTAATTTAATATTTAAATATTAATATTTTAGTATTTTAAATATTTATTATTTTTACTATATAATATTCTTATTATTTACTATTTTTATTATTTATTATAAATTTTTAATATTTATACTTTTATTATTTTATAATTTAATATGTATAATTCACTAAATAGTTAGTTTTATGGTCAACTTTTTCACTTACAACTTACACATCACCAACCAAACACTCAAAATACAATATATTTTCTCACTTACAATTTTATATTACTAACCAAACATTGTAAATCTTACTTGCGTAAAATTCACTTACAATTTTAAAAGAGTTTACTACTTATGACTTACGATCACTTACAATAGTCAAACATGCCTGTGTGACGTCTATGCAGCATTATTTTTTTCTATTTGAGCTCACTTCAAAATTGAGGCTCACTTCTCTTTTTCACGAGGATTTAAGTAATATACTATTTGCTATTCTTGAAGCCCATTTTTATCTTCCACCTCTCTATTTTATCAACATATTTAAATATTTTTTAATCAAAATGCCTCATCCATTCTCATTCTCTTCCTCATTCAAATTTGAACAAACAAAAGAGAGAGAATCTTTTTTTCTTCATCTAAAAGGATGAGAGATCGATAGTGATGTCAACCATAGGATCCAAGCTGGTTGGTTGAAATGGAGGAGCGCAACAAGAATTTTATGTGATCGTAATATTCCGTTATGGCTGAAGGGAAACTTTTATCGGACTGCTATTAGGCCAGATTTGTTATTTGATACAGAATGTTGGGCTATAAAGAGACATCATGCGTAGAAGATGAGTGTAGCAGAGATGCGTATGTTTCGTTGGATGTGTGGTAACACGCGGAGAGATAAAGTGAAAAATAAGGATATTCGTATTAAGATAGGTGTAGCCTCTATAGAAGAGAAGATGAGAGAAAGCTGCCTATGATGGTTTGATCATGTGCGACGTAGACTTACAGATGTACCAGTCCGGTGAGTAGAGCGTATCAATTTAAGACAAGTTAAAAGAGCACAGGGGAGACCGAAGAAAACATGAATGGAGATAATACGATAAGATATAGAGGCTAAAGGTCTTAGTGAAGGCATATTGCTCGATATATTCACCTGATGGGAGCTTGTTGTAGTACACACATGGATCATAATGGCTACGTGTGTACTTCTTCTTCCTGATGAAGCTATCAAATCGCTTGTACCACTGCCTAGGAGATTGCTTCAACCTGTACAACGACTTCTTTAGCTTGCATACTAACTCTTCCTTTCCTGCAGTTTTGTAACTTGTGGGCTGTGTCATGTAGATCTCCTCCTCAAGATCGTCGTGGAGAAAGGCGGTCTTCACATCAAGTTGGTCAAGATCCAACTCATTCTGCGCAACCAAGGCTAAAAGAATGTGAATTGACGAGTGTTTTACTCCAGGAGAGAATACCTCATTATAGTCAATTCCTTCCCTCTGAGCGTAGCCTTTAGCCACCAGCCGTGCCTTGTAGCGCACTGCATCTTCTTGGAGAGATCCTTGCTTCTTAGCATATACCCATTTGCACCCTATGGCCTTCTTCCCTTTGGGCAACTTGGTGAGTTCCCATGTGTCATTCTTGTAAAGAGATTGCATCTCTTCATTCATGGCCGCTTTCTACATCCTTGCTTCCGAACTGATCTCAGCTTCTCTGAAGATAGATGGAATAGCCTCCTTGACAACTGGAAGTGCATACGCGATGACCATATCAGTAGTGAGCCAACCTGGTCTCCTAGTGTTCCTTCTCGGTCTTTCCACTGCAGTAGGATCTGGAACAGTACCCATGACCTGCTCTTGACCCTGTTCAACTTCTTCAACATCTTCTTCAGCTACTTGATCACTGCCCTGTGTCACATTAGGAATGATCCGAACTGATACTGATTCCTCTAGAGATGGTGGATCTGCATCAATCTCCACCTGCTGCAATAGCTCCTTGGTCTTACTGGTCTCCACCTGCTGAGATACCGCAGGCTTCATTAAAGAAACCTCATCGAACGTGACATCCCTGCTGAGTATGAACTTGTTGTCTGTTTGGTCCCAAATTTTGAACCCCTTGGTTCCTCGCTTGAAGCCAACAAATACCCCTTTCTTTGCCCGTGGGTCCAACTTGTCTTCTCTGACATGGTAGTAGGCTGGACATCCGAAAACCCATAGCAAATCATAGTCCCCAACAGCTTTTCATGACCAAGCTTCAAGAGGAGTCTTCCCCCCTATTGTAGACGACGGCAACCTATTGACGAGGTGGCATGCATACGCCAAAACTTCAGCCCAAAACTTCTTTGACAGTCCTGCATTGGATAACATACACCGAATCTTCTCTAGCAAAGTCCGGTTCATCCTCTCAGCCACCCCATTTTGTTGCGGAGTTTCTCGTACCGTGAGGTGCCTCTCTATGCCCTCATCAAGGCATAGCTGTAGGAAAGGATCCGATTTGTACTCTCCTCCATTGTCAGAACGGAGGACCTTGACCTTCCTTCCCGTGCTTCTCTCCAGATTAGCTTTCCACTTCACAAACAGTTCTAGGACTTCATCTTTATGTCGCATAGTGTACACCCAATAGCACCTAGAAAAATCATCAATGAACGACACAAAATAGTGGTTACCTCCAATCGATGCTGTCTTGGTAGGTCTCCATACATTCGTGCACCCTCTGTGCAATGTGAAGCTGTGCCAAACTTCACCTTGGTCTTCTTGCCGATGACGCAATGCTCACAGAAATCCATCTTGCAGGTCTCAGCACCCTTCAGCAAACCTTGCCTCACAAGAGCTTGCAATGACTTCTCTCCTGTATGACCCAGCCTCATGTGCCACAGCCGGGTTGAATCTTCCTTTTGACTGGTAGAAGCTGCCACCTGCCCTGTCACCGTACTACCCTTCAAGTAGTACAAGTTGTTCCTGCGATCGGCCTTCAACACCACCATCAAACCCTTTGTCATTCTAAGGACTCCCTCCTTAATAGACATTCCTAGGCCCAATGATTCCAAAGCTCCTACGGAAATCAAGTTCCTCTTCAACTGAGGTACAAACCTCACTTCTTTCAGCTCCCTCACCATCCCATCAAACATTCTGATTTGAATAGTGCCAACACCCTCCATGATGCACGGATGATCGTCGCCCATGATGACCGAACACCCCTCCAGCTTCTCAAAACTGGTAAACCAGTCCCGATTAGGGCATACATGATATGTTGCACCTGTATCCAAGATCCACTCGTTTTCACCCGAGTAGCCTAGGATGGGGTTTGTAACTGAAAAAGAGAACACTGACGAATCTGAGTCCGATCCATCTGCCTGTGATTTGCTGCTTGCAGTGTTAACTACCTTTGCTAGATTTGCCTCGGATTTCGATTCTTTCTTCTTTTCCTTGAACTTCGGACAGTCCACCTTCCAGTGCCCAATCTCTCTGCAGAAAGCACACTGATTCCTTTTGAGATCCCTGAAGCCCGGTCTGGACTTTGATCTTCCTCTAACCTCCTTGCCCTTCCTCGATGAACTTCTGCCTCTTACTTCCAGTGCCTCCGCCGATGAGCTTGACCTAGAAGGATGTCTCTCCTTCTTCCTCATCTCATAACTAGTCAGTGCAGACGATACCTCATCATAATCCAAGGTCTGCCTTCCATTGATGAAGGTCAGAGTGAATGTCTCATACTCCTCCGCCGGGAGTGAGTTCAGAAAGATGATTGCCTTATCTTCCTCTTCTATCGTTACATCCACGTTTACTAAGTCTGTAAGAAGCTTCGTATATCGGTTGATGTGCTCATTCACTGTGCTCCCCTTCTTCATCTGAAAACTATGCAGCTTACTCTTAAGCTGCAATCTGGACTCAACACTCTTAGTCAGGTATTTCTTCGCAAGGGTTTCCCACAGTTTCTTCGCCGACGTCTCATATTGTGCAAGGTATTTTATGTCTTGCGACAAACATGAACGTATCAATCCACATGCCGACCTGTTCATCTTTGGCCACTCTTCATCAGTGGTCGTGATCCTTTTCTTCTCCAATAGGAGAGTGTCCTCGAGGTTCGATGCATTCAGCGCATCCATAACCTCACATCTCCACATCCCGAAGTTATTTGTGCCGTTGAACTTGACAACTTCAATCCTCGGGTGAGAATTCATTGTCTTAACCGATGCTATTTCTTCTGCCATTGAGATTTCTGATCCTCTAACGATGCGGAAGAATAACCAACTAGAAATAGATCTATACTTCAGATAAAAATTGGATTTTTACCTTTCCCGTGAAACCCTAGATCGAGTTTCTCTCCGGATCTACTTCACCACAGATTCCACGAGCCCTACTTGCGTCCTTCTGAGATCGACACACGATCCCACGAGCACCAATACCTCTGATCTGAGATCGACACACAATCTTCACCGAATCAGATCTAGAACTCTCCGAATCTCCAGAAATCCCAAGCGAAACCTGGAAGCTCTGATACCACTTGTTGTGCCGGTGACAACAACCAACTGAGGATCTGTAACGCCCCGATCCCGCAGGTACGGGGACGTTATGGCGACGTACATACGCGAGGTGAAAACACACACATGAGTACGTTAAGCCTCAGTACAGGATATAACTTCCATATACACATTAATTTCAGCATGAAATAAGTACAAGAATACCTGCAGAAGAGGTTAGCGATCATAACAGATATGAAAAAGAAGGACAAATAAGATAACAGAAATAAAGCACTAAAATACCTATGAGCAGTCCCGATAAGGAATCTCCCATGTGACTCCAAGGCACTCTCTGAAGCTACGGTAACTCGAATCTCCAACCTGGGCATGCAAACTCAGGGTCGTCAGAAAGCGACCTATTGAGTGGTAAAATGAAGGAGGCAATAATATGTACAATAGTAGTACAACCATGATACTAATATATAATACAAGATGTGATACCATATAATACGCATATACGAAACAGTACAAAGATACCATATAATATGCATATATGAAACAATACAAATATATATAAACGTGTTTTATTTTAATACCATCTCTACCTAGCCGGTTATCATCAGGTCATGTCTATAGTCGTGTCCAGTTTATATAATAACTAATGTTGTCTAGTGGTGACGTAATAGACATGAACATGATAGTGGCGACGTGATAGAGGTGAACATGCAGATGGGCATATGTCTGCAACAATAAAATATATGCAATGCAGAACATGCATAGTATGCCATGCAATGCAGAGCATGCGTCGTATGCCACCACAGACAGTATAACATATGCCAGGTAAAGTAACAAGTATACAGTTAACATGATATCGGATAAAGTAGCATGAACAATAACAAGATAGCATACATGTACTAGGTATGTCATGTGATTTATACAATAGTAGCAATCAGTACCGCCTGCTATTTTAATTACTCTCTTCCAGTGTCCCATACCACTGGCAGTTCATACTGGAGCCCGCACTCCAGTCGAACCCATCCGGACATGGCCTACGGGTACCATTATCCAAACGAGAGAGTAACCAAATAACAAGTGTTCCTGACATCACTATTGTGTATACTATTTTATTATGTTAATTGGAAACCCATGGTCGAGGAGTTCTTATCGGGTGGGTGTATCCGGTGCATACCCGGGACAACGGCCTTATCAGACCCCTGGCTGCTGAGACCAGGACCAGCCCGCTAGAGCTGTAACATGTAAGGGGAATCTCAATGAGCTAAAACAATAACGGGATGCTCATGAGTAACAGACGGTAGCCAGCACTACCCCGTCCCCTGCAGTGGGACAAACAATGTATCCAGACATCCACCCGATATGATCTAGTCAACCGTCAAGTCTCCCCCATACCCAAGTTCTCTTTATGATATGATATATCAAGTATGCAATGTAACGAGAACCAATACATTAACTGGACCTGAGCTCTGTTGATAGCATAGAACAATATAACGGGAAATAGGAACAATATAACGGGAAACGGGAACAATAGATGTGGGATTCCACATATTGCATATCAATAGCTCTCATGTCTAGTAACGGGAAATTCAAATCAGTAACAGGAAACAATCATATAACATGAATACGGTAACATGTAACAATAATATACATGATATGTATAGTGATGGCAAGAAGATAGAAACAATACATGCATACACACTCGTTAGGTGAGCATATGTACCAGTGACGTGTAAGCATGAGATCACTATGTGTCGGGCATCTATGTAATGATGAGAACAAGTATATGAAAATAAATATATGAACTATGGTACTCCGTGCAGTGGTATATCAGTGTACCAGTTGAACATATTTGTGTGTCATATCTCTATAATAGTACATGTACTAACAGTGATCAATGTACGATATGACATCATGTCTAGTAATCTTTCAGTGTCTAAGTAATGATGATACCAGTGCATGAAATAACGGAGTCTAGCATTACTAGCTAGTGATAGTGTAGGGTCATCGAGTACCGTGGATCCGTAAACATGTGACAATAGTGACCTAACTGTGATACAATACACGAAATAATAGTGTCCAAACATATGGTGAACTAGTGGTCCGAGTGTCAGTGACTGTGTAGGTATGACGACTGTGTCCGAGGTGTCTATGTCAGTCTTTCTTGGTGGTGTTATTATTACCTATCTTCCAATATTATAAGTTATTCCTTTTACATTTAGTTTCCGATACTTACATATTCATACTTAATAGTTACCGTCTTTTATTTATAATCTAGA
Source organism: Agave tequilana (assembly GCA_038442645.1). Lineage (NCBI taxonomy): Eukaryota > Viridiplantae > Streptophyta > Magnoliopsida > Asparagales > Asparagaceae > Agave > Agave tequilana. The sequence continues at coordinate 94,075 of JAVJIF010012395.1, forward strand.
TCTATCAATCTAATAGTTACCGTCTTTTATTAAGAATCTAGATCTATCAATCAATTGCACTAAACATGGTAAAATACAATTTAAAAAAGAAAAACACTCACAAACTATCCACAGGAAGGTAGTTCTCTTTCCCACGATCACAACGGATCCAGAATCGTCCAAATCGGAGTCCGGATGCTCCTGATATTGCTCGAAAACCAAAACCGATATAAAAAGGTTAGATACGTAATAAACTGAAATGTTCAGGGGGCTAATTGTAATTTTATAGGAGCCTAAAAGTAATTTCTAATTTTACAGGGGCTAAAAGGAAATTGTATCTTTAACGGGTCGGGTTTGGGTGTAAACGGGTCGGGTTTGGATTTGAACCCGCACCCAAACCCATTTGGGTTTCTTCCAACAGAAGCCACAGCAGCAGCAGCCTTGCGCTGCTGCTGCCGCCCTCGTGCGGCCGCCGTCCGGCCGCCCGGCCGGCGCGGTCGCCGCTCCGGCGCCTATGGCCGCCGGGGTCCCAACCGCAAGCAAGAGAGAGGGAGAAATAGAGGGTGGGGGCTGGCGCGCCCCCCCACCAGCGCCTGGCCGGCCACCCGCGCCGCCCGGCCTGGCCTGGCCTCCCACGTCGCCGGCGCCCGGCCGGCCTCCGGCGAGCCGCCGGCGTCTACCAGAGAGAGCAGGGGAGCGGGAGAGAGAGAGGAAGTGAGAGAGAAGAGAGAGAGAGAGAGGAAAGGGAGAGAAAGGGGGCCGGGGCTGGCGGCGGCCAGCCCCGCCGGCGCCGCGCCACCGCCGGCGGCTCCGCCCCGCCGGCGGTGCGGATGAGAGAGAGGGAGAGAGATGAGAGGAGGGAGAGGGAGTGTGTTTTTAAAGGGGGTGAAGGTCGGTGGAAGAGAAAGATCCAGAGAAAGGGAGAAGAGAAAGGAAAAGAAAAGAAAAGAAAGATAAAAAAATTAATATTTTAATATTATTAAATTGACCCGATATTTGACTAGCTCCGAACGGTGCCCAAAAATTACAGAAAATAGAAAATATTATCCTGAGACGTAATATGAATATGGTTTGAAGAAATTCGATCCGGTTTGCAAATTAAAAATTCCGGAAGGTATCGCCGATACCGGGCGACACCGGTTTGGCCGGATTTTCAATAAATTCAGAAAAATCCCCAAAAATACCCAAACGTAGCTCATGAAATTTTAAGACATACGGTGAAAACGGATTCTCAAAATTGTACTCCGTTTGTGAAATAAAAATCGTAAAGTCGATTATCAGTATCAGTCGACACCGCCTACGGCGATTTTCCAAAATAATCCAGAAAAATTCCAGAAAATGTTGAAAAATCACAAATATTAAAAAATGATTTTTAAAACTAAAATCAGCTCAATCGGACTATCACGGAGGTCAAATCAATTTTGTACGTCGTATCGCGTACCGATACGGTGATACGTACACCGGGGAGCAGGGGGTTACAGGATCTCACAAATCTCCAAATACAAGGAACACTCAACAACACAAATAATCATCAGAAGAAAGCACAAAACGCAAACAACAATATTAATGAGGTTCGGCCTCAATGCCTACGTCCACGGGGCAATCCAATGGAAAGATTAATTACCAGGAAGATGATTACAATTGCTAACAGCCTCTTTGAATGCAAGAGAGCTCCAGCAAAAAAACCTTTTTTTCGCAGGCACAAAACCCTAGATTTAAACAACAGCCTTAAATACACAGATTTCCGAAACAGCCGTTTTTCACCCGCACCCGACTGTCGGTCGACCGATCGGTCGACCGACCCTTCATCCGGTCGACCGGTCGGTCGACTGGGTGCCCAACAGAGAGTTGGGTGCTTTCAGTCGGTCGACCGAACGGTCGACCGTGCTGATTCCTTGTGCACATTGTGCACCTCGGTCGACCGGGCCGGTCGACCGACCAGCCTGTTTTCTGCTGCTGCTGCTATTTCCTGCTGCTGTTCTCTTTCGCCTTTCATCGTCGACTTCCTTGGCGATCATCTCGACGACCCTCGGCAATCCATTTTCAAATTCCTCTGCAATAATCTCTCTTTGAAACAATAAGGTCTATCTAATGTGCCACAGGGCTTAGTTCCATAAATCATCATCTTGAATTCACTGATAGTCCATAATCCATGAAGAATAGTCCACTTGGTACTTCTCCATAGCTACTTAGAAAATGAGCTTCAACTCACTTCATCAGCTTGCTAATTAACTTCGTCGCCGATAAATATCACCAATTAATCTTCCTATTGACTATTATGTATGCCTTATGCAATTATTGCTTAATGCAGGAATTCAATTATATGAAATCATCATGGCGGGTAAAATCCATTGGCCCAACCCTGCCATCTACGTATGTTGACAACCGCATTCCATCAGACTCGCATTATGGTTTCAACCTCCACACTCCTGATTCCCAACCTTACGTCAGTTGGCTCACTTCCAAGCCTCATGCCTCAGTGATCTATGTCTCTTTTGGTGGCATGGCCTCCCTGAGCATGGACCAAAGTAGCGAGCCCGCATCGGCACTAGCGAACACCAAGTACAGCTTCCTCTGGGTCGTAAGCGCATCTAAGCTACCCAAACTTCCAGAAAACTCTGTACAGGAGACTGCAGGCAGAGGGCTTGTAGTGACCAGGTGTAACCAACTCGATGTGTTGACCCATGACGCAGTTGGGTGCTTTCTGACTCACTGTGGGTGGAATTCTACCACCGAGGGAATCACACTCGGGGTGCCAATGGTTGGGATGCCACAGTGGACAGATCAGGCTACGAATGCAAAGTATATCGAAGATGCGTGGGGAATTGGGGTGAGGGTTAAGGTTGAGGGTGAGAGTGGAATTGCAAGGAGCAACGAGTTGGAGAGGGCTATCAGAGAGGTAATGGAGGGAGAGAGGAGTGAGGAGATTCGGAGGAATGTTGCCAAGTGGAAGGAGTTGGCCATGGGAGCTGTTAGTGTGGGTGGAAGCTCGGATAAGAACATAGTGGAGTTCATATCAGAGTGTTGCATGTGAAGGCTTTCAGTTTGAATGATTTGTAGTAAGGCTTTGTCCAATTATGAAACATGAATATTTGTTTAGGAAGTATTTTTTTCTCTTATTACTTTTTAGTGGGTATTTGGAAATATTCAGTTTGTTAACATCTGTGCTCTGTGCTGTAAATATAAGGATTGATGACATTTTCAAATTTGACATATCATATAAAGTATGTGCTAACAAGCCATGTATTGCTACAGCCAAACTCAACCAGAATAGGATGCACCAAACTAAAGTCAACACCTGTTAGCATTCCAATGAACATGAGATTTAGTTGCTATCGAGCCAAAACCATCTAAATCACCACAGAAATGGAGAACTCTATACATTTTAGAAGTAGCTTGGGGATATCTTAGGTTCAGTCTTATAGACTTTGTGTATACTATTGCTTAATGAATGGAGTTATGATTAAAATGTTAGAAATTCATTTCACTCTGCATTGCATTGTTTTGGAATTATTTCTCAAACAAGTCTATCATGTTTGGTGCCTGGTTATCTGACTAGATCTGGATTGAGGTTGTCACACTTGCCATCAAGGTAACTCTTCCAGCTTTCTAACTTTACAATATCATGCATTTTGGACAAGTAGCTATTTAACAGAAACGAAAGCTACTCGTGCATTAATGATTTTGACCAATGCTTCATCTAAATGAGTCTCCACCATGTTTGACCACTTGAAATTCAAAATCTGATTTCTTTGCAAATAAAAGGAAACAAGCAGACAAGTAGAAAGGTCCTTACAGTAACATTGATTTGGGGTTTGTCATTGTAATCTATGTGTACTACCCGGTAAATACTTGATTACACCAATAATTTGATTTGTTGTGTAATAATGAGTATTCATTAACAAATTATTTTTTTGAAATATACACACAGACACACACATGTGTAGACATGTGTGTGCACGTGTATACACGTGTACATGTGTATATACATGTATATCTATGTACAAGTGTATATACATGTACACACAAACACACATATGTATATATAGGTATGTGTGTGTGTGTGTATAAAATTTCAAAAATGTTTAAAATGTTCAGCTATGTTGTCTGAAAAGATTAATACATCATCTATATATGATAGTATAAATTTAGTTTGTTGAATGAATATTTCATTCATTATATTTTAAATTTCTGAAGGGGCATTCTTCACACCAAGTGACATTACACTCCATTCGTAATAGCCAAAGGGTACAGTAAAAACTATTTTATATTTATCCTTTACAGCAATCTAAATTTGTCAATATCCAGATTTGAGATAAAATTTAGAGAAGATTTTTGTATTTACTATTCTATTAAGTATATATCTTTTATTAGGAATTAGATACCTAATCCATTTTAGCAATTTATTAAGTGGTTTATAATTAATTACGAGTATAAGAACACCTCGTTCTTGCTTAGCTGTATTATTTACATAGAATGCAGTGCAACTCTATAGAGAATATGATTTTCTTATTAAGTTTTACCTAAAAGATCTTTAATTTCTTTTTACAAAGTACTAAGTAATTTTGCTTCATTTGACAAGGCCGATCTGTTGCGCGCGCCCTTAGCAACAACCTCTATGAGGAATCTACCAAACGGAGACAGATGCAGGCAGAGATGTACCCAACACGACAAGAAAGAGAAACAATAGAGAAAACAAATCAACACAGTATTTAACGAGGTTCGACAATTTGCCTACGTCCTCAGGATAAGGAAGAGAGAGATTTTATTGATTCAATAATCTATACAAACCAATACAAGAGGGATACTTTTAGGGATTTCCAATGATACAATACATGAGGGCTCTAACATTTATTTTTAACCACAGAGTCCCAGGGTTTTAAGAAACCCTGATTGGATTCGACCCCAAACAGGAAAGGAGTCCGAATCCAGAAAGGACAGTAGAATTCATTTGTCGGTCGACTGGCCGGTCGACCGATCCTCGTGCCCGATCGACCGGCACCAACAGAGAGCAGCCATGTTTCATCGTTCTTTTCCCACGGTCGACCGTGTGGTCGACTGTTCCATTGATGTGCACGTCGTGCACGTCGGTCGACCGGGCGGTCGACCGACCTGGTCCACCGGTCGACCGAGTGATCGGCCTGGACCTGTCCTGGCCTGACACATGCGCCGTTCTTGCTCCCTTTGACTTTCGGTCTCTGTGCTGTCTTCCTTTATCTTCTTTATCTTCTCTCTCCCTACAATTCTCCACCTCGGTGAAGATTTTCTAAATCTGAGCCGAATTCTAATATATCACTTGGCGAAATTGACACGTGATCTCGGTGAAATTGACACACAATCTTAGCTTGAGCGCTCCGAATGAAATCGACACACGATCTCGGTAAAATCGACACACGATCTCGACTTGGCCAACAGACGAAACATGTTCCTTCAAAAGAATCGCCAGTACACGTACAATTGATTTTCACTGATCTTACCGGATCCAAATTGAGTTTGTTGTTGTCGCTTGCAACTCTCGCCAAACTCAAATATCAATTATAAGCTTCCAATTTCAGCTCAGCTATCCAAACAGAATGCACATACATGCGTTTCTATCACTTCACCTGAAGAGAAATATCATACGAGCCAACCAACGAATGTGTTTCCAACTCAACAACTTAATGGAACTTATTTCAAATGATCTCAAGAAGAACCCATCATGAACCAACACTCACTCTCCAACTGATTGGCTCTCTTCAGTCTACATGTCTTTGAGATGGTCTAACCAAATCTGAGTAGAGCACACTAAACACCATCATCGGCTTCAACAAACTGGATGCACACTCCCCTTATGCAAGCTTAACCATCTTCTTACCAGAAGATCAACTGTTCATCGATATCACAATGCTTCACCTCTACGTGAAGTCTAATTCTTCACCTCTACGTGAAGTCCCAATCAACTTCTTGAGAACCAAAATAACTTCATACGGGTTGCATCATCAAATGGCTGCGCCTTTACGAATGCCTACGTACCTTGCCTAAGGGATCAAGCCAACCGTAGTTCATTGAAATGAGCTCCATCAAGCTCAAGCACCTGTGACCGAATCTTCAGCAGCGAACCTATCTGGATGAGTCATATGAACTCCTCACTACTGTCATAGAGAACAACGGCCTTCAACTTGAGCTTGTCGCGGTTACAAGCTTGAGATTCATACTTCTTCACCCACTTTTGTGATTTTATCTTGGTTTCAATGGCTGCCAACAATTCAACATTCTCATCAATATCTTCAACCTGTTCAGCATCAAAACTGGCAACATGATCTCCACCCGGTGTCACATCCGGTGAAGTCCTCAGTGATATCGAACCAACTGGAGATGGTGGAGTAGCATCAAATTTCACCCGCTGCGATACTTCCTTAGTCTTCGTCCTTTCCACCTGCTGAGAGACGGTAGACTTCGTCACTGAAGTCTCATCAAACGTGACATGCCGACTCAACACGATCTTCTTATTTTCAGGGTCCCACAACCTATAGCCTTTCCTCTTTCTTTTGACATTGAAAACATAAACTTTTTACTCGCGGATTCACCATGCCATCTTTGGCACTAAGTAGGCCGGACTTTAAAATTCCCGCAGCAAACCATGACCTTGAGTAGCTTTCCCAGACTTTACTTCCAGTGGAGTTTTACCTCCTATCGCATTCGATGATAATTTATTTATGAGATGGCAAGCATACACAATCGCCTCAACCCAAAATGATTTGTCTAATCGTGCATTAGACAACAAACACCGAGCCTTCTCCAGCAAGGAACAGTTTATCTTCTTAGCCAACCCATGTATTTGTGAAGTGAGTACCAATACCAGTGTTCTGGCTAAATTGTAGGAATTAGTCCATATATCTTTCAACATTATCAATTTGTAGCTCCTTAATCTTCCTACCAGTCTGCTTCTCCATTATTTCCTTCCACTTCACAAGCATTTCTAGGGCTTCACACCTTTGTCTCATAGAATATATCCAATAATACCTAGATAAATTATCAATAAAAGAGATAAAGTACTTGTGATCTCCAAACGATGTAGTCCTAGCAGGCTCCCAAACGCTTACGTGAACACAATCAAGAAGACCTTCAGAGTGGTGAGTCGTGGTGCTGAATTTCACCTTTTCTTGTCCAAAACGTTGTGTTCATCCACCAAGTTACAAGTAGCAGCACCTTCCAACGATTCCTTCTTTGCTGGAGCTTGCAAAGACTTTTTACCTTCTTATCTGACCTTCATCTGTCAGACCTGTGTACAAATACTATCTGAAGATATAGAAGTCTCCATCTGACCTGTAACTGTACTACCCTTCAAGCAGTAGAGATTGTTCCAGCGGACGCCCTTCATAACCACCATTGAGCCTTTGGTCATCTTGAGAACACCATCTCGTATAAATACCACAAGACCTAACGTTTTCAAAGTACCAACTGTTGGCCCAATGGCCTTCCACTCTAGTTTTGATGATGATCAACACTCATGTAGTTATGTTTACTAATATTCTTGTGTTTCTAAGTTTCAGATCATTAACAAGATATTAGGTTGGTGATTAGCTTCAACAAGATGATTAGAAGCTATTCTTGATGATTCCGGTGCCAAAGCTTAAAGATCATACCTTTGCACTTGGAGAATCACGGAGTTTGGACCGAGTCTACTTGAAGATGAAGATCGTCAAGAAGACTTAGGTATCTAGTTTAGAGTTTGTGTTTTAGATCCATATTTGTAAAGCTTAGTTTAGTTGATATGCTCAAGTGCACAAAACACACACGTTTCATGATTTGGTTTTTGGTTTTCATGAATAATAGATCAAAACAAGTTTACCTTATACCTATGTATATTAGATATGTTCTAGATATACATACATGCTTTAAACTTGCTAGACAAACTTATTTTGACTATCCTATTCATATTTTGGAAAATTCTAGTTTGATAAAATACAAGTTTTGTTTTTGACAAAATTGGCAAGACACAAAAATGAATTGATATGATTGATATATGTCTTGAAATTTTTATCACAAGTTTGGTTATCAAAGTAAAATGATAAAACAAGTTTTAGAAAAACATATTTTTAGAAAAACAGTTTTTATTGTGATTAAAACTATTTTTTAGATTTACTGTGAATTTATGGGATTTTTATTGAGTGAAAAGACCTATTTTCAAATCCCGTATCTGTGCAGAACTGAGGACTGGCTGTCAGGCCAAGTCGGTCGACCGGACCGGTCGACCGCACCATAGGCCGGTCGACCGGGACGGTCGACCGACGTGCACAAGTCTGTGCACGTTTTGGAGTCTCTGGGACGGTCGACCGGGCCGGTCGACCGAGATGAGAGTTCTGCTCTCAGGATGTTTCGGTCGACCGGGCCGGTCGACCGCTATTGCCCAACGGTCACATTTTTGACCGTTGGCGGTCGACCGGACCGGTCGACCGGCAGTCTGTCAGACTGCCAACTCAGCCTAACGGCTAGTTTTGTATAGGGGCTATATAAACCCCATCTCTTTGGGGATTTTGGCCAAGTTTTTAAGAGAAAAATTTTCAGTTTTCTGAAGTGTTTAAAAGAGTTTTCAAAAGAGTTTTAAGTGCAAAAACTTCTCATCTTTATTGTTTTAGGGTTTTTGGAAAATCAAAGAAAAATAGGTTTTTGGGATTTTTGCTTAGATCTTCAATTCTATCATATTGCAAGTATTTTCCCAAAGATTTTTCTTTGTTGCTTGTTTCCAAAAACACTTGTTTTCCACACTTGAGCTATCTTCTATCCTAAACTATTAGGATCTTGTTTTTGTGGAAAAAGATAAGAGAAAAAGAAAGAGAAGTGTTTGAGGTTGTTTGTTGTAAACCTCATTGTTGTAAACACCCTTATACTTGTGAATCCCTCTTAGGTAGAGGTGATCGGGTGATTATGTTTTGGATCCCTCTTAGGTAGAGGTGATAGTGTTTGGTTGTGAGCCTCTTTGGTAGAGGTGTGTGGATTGGTTGTTGTATTGGCTACGGGCCTAACCCCTCGGTTGTGAGGAGGTTGTTGTTTGAGAGAGGAGTTTGGTACTCCTAGAGTTGTAAGAAATCCTCTTTGGTAGAGGTTCCCTCGGTGGGAGTTGAGATAGTGGAAATCCTACACGGTGGTGTAGGCGGGGATGTAGAGCAAGGTGCTCGAACCTCGAAACAAATCTTGGTGTTTGCGTATTGATCCATTGTCTCTCTAACTCTCTCTCTTATATTTGTGCAAAGCATCATATTCATATCATATCATATTTGCTTGTGTTGTGCATATTTCATATTGCTATTCATTCTTATATGCTTGGCTTGATTGTGTGTATTTTATATTGCTTGGATTGCTTGTGTGTGTGTGCCTAACTTATACTTATCCAACAAGAGCTTCACATAGCACCTCAACCCATTTCAAGGGGAATCAATGGGAGTTAGTCCAGAGCCTCGCAAGGGGAATTCGGCTACACTTGTTGTATTGTATTAGTTTGTGCATAATTTGCATTAGCTTCCGCATTTAGCACACTTAGTTTGCATTTAGTTTCCTAGATTAGCATTCACACCTATTCACCCCCCCTCTAGGTGTTTTTCACCAACAGTGTAACGGTCCAAGATTTCTAATGATCACAATTTACATAAACAACTTTATTGATTAACAGATTATCATACTCATCTCCAATATTCCTGAAAATTTTAGCAGCACCTCCTTCGTAAATACTGAGTGTCCAAACATACATTTCATATCACAATAATTTCGGCCAACACCAGCCTACTTATCTTCAATCCAAGCATATAAACCAACCCAACAATCGCCCACCTAATCATAAATATAATTCGGCTCACACGGCCTCTTTATATGAAAACTCAATAATTAAGTGCTCGAGAGCAACCCTTTCGGCATCCACATAATAATGCCAAACCACATATAGGGTTCGAATAATTATGTATTGGTTATTATTTGTGGCAATCATCCATATACAATCCCATTAGTCATTCTAGTTCCACGTGACTTGGTTACATTAAGAGCTTCAGGCTTAATTATTTGACCATAGCCACATTCAGTTAGTACCCTTGAAAGTTTAACTTTTTACTTGTACATTAGTATAGTTTTCACTGATTGTGCCATCATATCTACTTCTTATTCTTGCACTTACTAACTGACCCCTTTTTATATGCAAAATTGAGAAGGGCTTAGATGTCCCCACAGTTAGAGTACGAGGGTACTCAATTAAGTTAGCATGTACAAAATTAACTCATACGCATCTTTCTATCGGATGTAGTCTCGCCTTATCTTCCTTAATTCCTAATGGTTGTATTCATAGTCATAATTGAATACTTGGCTTCTAAACCCAAAATTTGTATCTTACGACCTTCAATCATTCATCGGGCTAACTTGATTATTCATATAAGGGAACCATCATAAAATCTTTCCCTCCTACTTGTGAAAAATCATATCCTTGCTTTGTGACACGGATAATTCAATCTAATGCAGTATGCGGAAATAAGATGGACAATATTAGAAAGACTTCATCAACTTGTAGTGCAATTATTTGTGATAAAATTGAATGATGACAAAAAGAAGAGACATAGCCGAACTTTTCAGAATTTAGTAATTATACGCAAAAGATCCTTAAGGATAATAAACATGGGTTACTCGCCTATAACCTGATCTAATAGTCTTTGACAAATTTCTCAACTACTCTATGTACAATTCAAGCCCTTCCCACTTATTGAATAGCTATTAAATCATTTCACTATAGCAGTTTTCCTACAGTTGGAATTATATTTTTCAAGCTTCACCTACTGTGCTTACATTGTAAGGTATACTACTTGTGAATTTAAATATATAAGTTTAGATTTTGGAGGTAAAATAGTGATGTTGTAGGAGTCACTTGAGTATTTTACTTTCTAAGACATATGATGCATACAACATTACTGCAATATAGTCCAAAGGGCCTAGTAGGAGAGTTCCAACGTACTATCTCTTCCTTACAGGGTTAAGATATCCTTTGATGCTTTCATGACTTATATTTTGCAAATTTATAACTTTCAGATATAACTTAATTAAGTCTTTCATTATAAGATCATGAGATTTTCTTTCAAAGAGCATCAATCAAGGCATTATAGGTGCAGATGTTTAGGGTACCATCTTATCTTCTTTGTATACAAAATTAATGAAGGGAGAGCTTAGGTTTAATTTAGAGACCTTCGTGTTCTCAAAATTTCTCTTTTAGATATCCCGGGACAAATTTTAACTTTGTACATAAATGAAGTTGAAGTCAAGTCCTACACTTGAAGGTTTTGTGGGTCCTTTTTCTATAACAATAAGAATCAATCTTTTTCAACTACCCCGATGAATTACAAGATTTTCATGAAAACACCCACCCCATTGTCTCTTCTATTATCATAATAACAATAGTGATCTTTTTACTTTCTTGAACCAATTTTTGTAGATTAGCTCTAACCCTACGTTATGTAGTTCATATGATTTGTAGTCAATTGTACACAAGGACCTTAATAGCAAGTGGTTTATACCATACTAGAGTTTTACATGAAGACATCTCTAAGTAACCCACCAACATACCCATCTATCGATTTCTATTATGTAATCCAAGAACTAAGATGGGATTTTTATCATCCATTCAATATAAGCCCACAAAAGAAAATTTAACCTATGAAACATCAAGGTGGGAAAGAACTTGAGTTCAATAGATGAAAACCCATTCATCCATTTAAGAAACCCACACCAATAAATTCAGATCTAAGCATGTTTGAGGTATAAATCATGAAATCTTAACTCAAGATGAGTATGTGTTGAAATTGAAAATTTTAGAAAGTGACTTTAGGTCAAAAGGAAAGAGATCTCCCTCACCTATAGATCCATAAGAAGACCCGTTGCCCGCCACCGCCTTGAGTGCCGCCGGTGCCTGGCTGCGGCCCCAGCCGCGCGTGGCCGCACCCACGGCTGCCCGGCCGTGGTCCGCCCTGCGAGAGAGAGAGAAGAGATAAGGGAGAAAGGAGAAGAGAGGAAGAGGAGAGAGAATTTGAGAGAGATGGATCTAGGGTTTGATATTAGGGATAATGAAGATGAGAAGAGAGATGGAGAAATATTTATCTCTTAATTAGCACAAACCCCTATCACAATACATAATACCAAATCAATTTATCTCTCCTTTTTCTTCTCATGTCACATGTAATCACATAATCCAAGGTAAATCCCAACCCTTCATCATCCCCTCTCATGCACACCAACTCCCTCCACTAACTCTCTTCTCAAATTTAAGTTATGGTATTTCTCTATATTTACTTGCATTATCTTGTATTTACACAATATGCCAACACATTCATGTAATGTATATATACTTATACACGCACACACATATACTTCATATCCATATATACATGCCAAAATTTTCATACACCTATATTTGAAATCATTAACAATTATTAGATTTTTTTTAACACAAAACATGTTCAATTATTGTCTCAAATAATTTTGTCTAATCATGTTAATCAAATATTAGGATTTTAATGATCGGGGTGTTACAGTTCTACCTCCCTTACAAAAGTTTCGACCTCGAAACTTGACACTTGAGTAAGTATAAAAATCTTCGTATTCCTCCTGCATATCATAAATTCTTTCCTTGATGCAATATCTTTCTCAATCATTCTCCTCAAAATTCATTATTTCTTGATGAATTCTATACTATGTCCTTACGATCCAAATTAATCTTGACTCGCTTGATATTTTTATCATTCCCTTACTCCAGTGTCCCATACCACTGGCAGCACATACTGAGGGCCTACACCATAGCTGAGCACATCCGAATTATGACATGTGGGTACCATAATCCGAACATAAGGCAATGATCAAATATCTCGTGGTTCAGGATTAATCATACACATAAGAACTCCTACTCCCCTTTAACCAAGCATATCAAACAACATTTTCACATACATGCATAACACAACCACGCATATCAATTATACCAATCCAATCCTCTTTTTATCATAATTATTCTAAATCTATCCTCATTCTATATCCTGCGCTCTGATACCAACTGTAACGGTCCCAAATTTTTATGATCTCAATTTATATAAACAACTTTATTGATTAACAGATTATCATACTCATCTCCAATATTCCTGAAAATTTTAGCAACACCTCTTTCGTAAATACTGAATGTCCAAACATACATTTCATATCACAATAATTTCGGCTAACACCAGCCCACTTATCTTCAATCCAAGCATATAAACCAACCCAATAATCACCCACCTAATCATAAATATAATTCGGCTCACACGGCCTCTTTATATGAAAATTTAATAATTAAGTGCTCGAGAGCAACCCTTTCGGCATCCACATAATAATGCCAAACCATCTTTAACTCCAACTCATCATAATTATAACCAAACTCATATCTCCATACAATACATGGATTCAGACGATCCATGTATTCAACACTAACACTTGCTATAAGTACACGTCAAATAAGATAATGAACATATACAATAAGAACTAAATTACAATCACACCAAGTATAACTCTAAAATTTCTCTATGTAACAAGTTTCCAATAAGGCGCTTGAAAGCTTACATTGAGTCTTCGTCTCACCATGACCTGAAAATATAATAATCTGTGGGGGGGGGGGGGTGAGCTAAACAGCTCAGTGAGGAAATAAAGAAGAAAATCATAGGATGATGAATATAATCAATAATAATCATGATTTTTCGAGTAATAGAGTAAATCTGAATAAATAAGAGAAACAGAGAATCAATAACATATAATGAAACAATTGGGCTCCAAAATCTTCGTGGACGGTCCGACTCTTTTGGTCCTACATTTCGTATGACATTTCTCTGTACTCTATGCCACACGCTACAAGGTCTATAGGCTCTGTAAAATAATAACTCGGCGATTTTAGTTTATCATCAAAATTTTCTTATGTATTCATAGTATGCATCACATACGTATATCAGATATCAAGCACGGACGCACCAATCATACACCCATCATCTTATATATAGTCCATGCGTTCAGATAAAACATGCATCACAAAACATACTTGTATAAGATATAATCAAATCATACTTCTCATAATACAATATCGCATCACACTCCAAGTAATGCATGGATTAACCTGTACACTTTTACATAATTTACAGTATCTCATTTCAATCAGCTAAATCTGTATCCTGATGTTTATATTATCATATACGATCCAACATACCCCTAGTGTCACACACACACATATGTATCACACATAGCCATTCATTCTTAATCATTTGTAAAGATGCAAATATGTATATCATAGCACCGTCTTCACACTCCACCCGTGCAATACGGGTCCCTTCCTCCCAATATGATATATAGCACCGTCTTCACACTCCGCCCGTGCAATACAGGTCCCTTCCTCCGGATATATGTATATAATGCAATAACACCATCTTCCCCCTCCCACCGGCTCCCGCCCGGTCCCTTCCTCCAATGAGCAAGAAAGCGAAAGACATGCTTATATTTACATACAGATAACAATCAATATAGTAACAATATGAATATCAATTAAACACTATGGTTTGCTTTGCAGCTCATCAGTTCTATTACTGAAGAACTTCATGTGGTTCACTGCATGTGTGTACATATACTCAGATAACAATCACTTCATCATATTATAACAATTTGACCATTTATTATAGTTTGATTCTCAGCTTATCACTTCTATCACTGGGGAATGTATGTAATTCACTGTATATGTGTATGCAAACATAAGTTATTTCACCTTCCTGTCTTAGTAATTCTATTATCAATAAGATGTACATGGTTTACTGGTTATACAATCACACATGAGTTGTAAAGCAACAGTAAAGTGACCTACGTATCTCATTCATGTAAATTGAGTTCTCATTCATATTATTAACAACTGCGTATCCATATAGAGGTGTATGTGTATGAATATGTATAACTGTATATCTCATGTTACACTTAATCATATTCATACTTCAGTATCATTCATATGTAACAATCAATTTACACACAAAATATTATCAATGTCAATCGTTCAGTATTTCGTCTAACCATTGATTACACTTTTTAATACACAAATTCTTAATTCGTGCGAGTAAGTCTTGCATTTAGCTATACTCCACCCTTCATACATCTTATTGTTTAACTGATAGAGTTGATTAACCCCCAATTAGGTTTTTGACTTACTTTAATTGTTCACTAAAGATGATTGCTCAATAGTTATACTCTAATAACATTCACATTTCTTTTATCAAAATTTTTACGCGCATTCACAAGGTATAATACTTAATGATTTAAGTTCGGTATGCAAGTGTAAATGATCATCAAATTTCATATCGATTTCTGAGTTTATCAAAAGTTTATTGGTTCTTCGTTCTCCTTTCAGGTGATTAAGTGTTATCGTCACCAACCCACATATAGGGTTCGAGTAATTATGTATTGGTTATTATTTGTGACAATCATCCATATACAATCCCATTAGTTATTCTAGTTCCACATGACTTAGTTACATTAAGAGCTTCAGGCTTATTTATTTGACCATAGCTACATTCAGTTAGTATCCTTGAAAGTTTAATTTTTTACTTGTACATTAGTATAGTTTTCACTGATTATGCCATCATATCTACTTCTTATTCTTGAACTAACTAACTGATCCTTTTTTATATGCAAAATTGAGAAGGGCTTAGATGTCCCCACAGTTAGAGTACGAGGGTACTCAATTAAGTTAGCATATACAAAGTTAACTCATACGCATCTTTCTATCGGATGTAGTCTCGTCTTATCTTTCTTAATTCCTAATAGTTGTATTCATAGTCATAATTGAATACTTGGCTTCTAAACCTAAAATTTGTATCTTACGGCCTTCAATCGTTCATCGGGCTAACTTAATTATTCATATAAGGGAACCATCATAAAATCTTTCCCTCCTACTTGTGAAAAATCATATCCTTACTTTGTGACACAGATAATTCAATCTAATGCAGTATGCGGAAACAAGATGGATAATATTAGAAAGACTTCATCAACTTGTAGTGCAATTATTTGTGATAAAACTGAATGATGACAAAAAGAAGATACATAGCCGAAACTTTTTAGAATTTAGTAATTATACGCAAAAGATCCTTAAGGATAATAAACATGGGTTACTCGTCCATAACCTGATCTAATAGTCTTTGACAAATTTCTCAACTACTCTATGTACAATTCAAGCCCTTCCCACTTATTGAATAGCTATTGAATCATTTCACTATAGCAGTTTTCCTACAGTTGGAATTATATTTTTCAAGCTTCACCTACTGTACTTACATTGTAAGGTATACTACTTGTGAATTTAAATATACAAGTCTAGATTTCGGAGGTAAAATAGTGATGTTGTAGGAGTCGCTTGAGTATTTTACTTTATAAGACAAATGATGCATACAACACTACTGCAATATAGTCCAAAGGGCCTAGTAGGAGAGTTCCAACGTGCTATCTCTTTCTTACAGGGTTAAGATATCCTTTGATGCTTTCATGACTCATATTTTGCAAATTTATAACTTTCAGATATAACTTAATTAAATCTTTCATTATAAGATCATGAGATTTTCTTTCTTAGAGCATCGATCAAGGCATTATAGGTGCAGATGTTTAGGGTATCATCTCATCTTCTTCGTATACAAAATTTAATGAAGGGAGAGCTTAGGTTAATTTAAAGACCTTCGTGTTCTCAAAATTTCTCTTTTAGATATCCCGGGACAAATTTTAACTTTGTACATAAATGAAGTTGAAGTCAAGTCCTACACTTGAAGGTTTTGTGGGTTCTTTTTCTATAACAACAAGAATCAATCTTTTTCAACTACCCCAATGAATTACAAGATTTTCATGAAAACACCCACCCCATTGTCTCTCTATTATCATAATAACAATAGTGATCTTTTTACTTTCTTGAACCAATTTTTGTAGATTAGCTCTAACCCTACGTTATGTAGTTCATATGATTTGTAGTCAATTGTACACAAGGGACCATAATAGCAAGTGGTTTATACCATACTAGAGTTTTACATGAAGACATCTCTAAGTAACCCACTAACATACCCATCTAACGATTTCTATTATGTAATCCAAGAACTAAGATGGGATTTTTATCATCCATTCAATATAAGCCCACGAAAGAAAATTTAACCCATGAAACATCAAGGTGGGAAAGAACTGAGTTCAATAGATGAAAACCCATTCATCCATTCAAGAAACCCATACCAATAATTCAGATCTAAGCATGCTTGAGGTATAAATCATGAAATCTTAACTCAAGATGAGTATGTGTTGAAATTGAAAATTTTAGAAAGTGACTTTAGGTCAAAAGGGAAGAGATCTCTCTCACCTATAGATCCATAAGAAGACCCGTTGCCCGCCACCGCCTTGAGTGCCGCCGGTGCCGCAGCGGCTCTGGCTGCGCCTGGCCGCGGCTCCTGCCGTGCCTGGCCGCGACCCCAGCCGCGCGCGGCCGCGCCCACGGCCGCCCGGCCGTGGTCCGCCCTGCGAGAGAGAGAGAGAGAGAGAGAGAAGAGAGAAGGGAGAAGAGAGAAGAGAGAGAGGAGAGAGAATTTGAGAGAGATGGATCTAGGGTTGATATTAGGGATAATGAAGATGAGAAGAGAGATGGGAAAATATTCATCTCTAATTAGCACAAACCCCCTATCACAATACATAATACCAAATCAATTTTATCTCTCCTTTTTTTCTCATGCCACATGTAATCACATAGTCCAAGGTAAATCTCAACCCTTCATCATCCCCTCTCATGCACACCAACTCCCTCCACTAACTCTCTTCTCAAATTTAAGTTATGTATTTCTTGCTATTTACTTGCATTATCTTGTATTTACACAATATGCCAACACATTCATGTAATGTATATATACTTATACACACACATATACTTCATATCCATATATACGTGCCAAAATTTTCATACACCTATATTTGAAATCATTAACAATCATTAGATTTTTTTTTAACACAAAACATATTCAATTATCGTCTCAAATAATTTTGTCTAATCATGTTAATCAAATATTAGGATTTTAATGATCAAGGTGTTACAAACGGAGATAAGATTTCTTTTGAGTTGAGGTACATACCTCACCTCCTTCAATTCTCGTACTAACCCATCATCATCCATCTTGATACGGACTGTACCCGTCCCTTCTATATTACATGAATGATCATTACCCATGATAATAAAACATCCATCTAATTTCTCAAAGCTAGAAAACCAGTCCTTATTCAGGCACACATGATAGGTAGCTCCTATATCTAAGATCCACTCAGTATTATCTGAGAAACTAACAGTAGGAGTAGTAACAAGGAAACAAAATACCGATGAGTCTGAATCTGATCCATCTACCTGTGTAGTACCGGCATAAGTACTGGTTACCTTTGCAAAATTTGCCTCGTTCATCAGCTCCTTCTTCTTATTTTTGGCCTTCGGATAATCAACCTTCCAGTGCCCTAGCTCCTTGCATAAGGCGCACTGTTTCCTGTTCAGATCTCTGAAGCCTGATCGGGACCTCGATCTTTCCTGATCACCTTTTCCTTTTTGATTGGAACTCTTGCTTCTTACCGTCAATGTCTCTACTGTTGTGCTTCCCGAAGAAGACAATCTGTCATGTATCTTTACTTCATAACTCACAAGAGCAGCTGACACCTCACTGTAGTTAAGAGATTTTCTTTCATTGATCAATGTAAGAGTAAAGGTCTCATACTCTTCTTGAGGAAGAGAATTCAATAGAATTACCACCTTATCTTCTTCATCGATCTCCACATCCACGTTAAGTAGGTCTGTAAGAAGTTTTGTATAGCTATTTATGTGTTCGTCAATGGAGCATCCTCTATTCATCTGAAAATGATAAAGCTTACTCTTCAATTGCAATCGCGATTCGACGCTTTTCTTTAGACATTTTTCTCAATGATCTCCCACAGCTGCCTCGCAGATATTTCATGCAATACATGATACTTGATGTCTTGTATCAAATAAGACCTGATCCAGCCATACGCTGTCCGGTTCATCTTGTCCCAATCTTCTTTAGTAGTTGATTCGTGCTTCTTCTCCAACTGTAGAGTGCCTTCGAGGTTTGATGCCGTCAGAGTATCCATCACCTCACATCTCCACACACCGAGTTGTTCTTGCCGTCGAACTTCACCACATCAATCCTCCATGGATGTGGATTCATGGATTTCACCGTAGATAAATTATCTTCAACCATCTTCTCAACTAATTCCTCAAAGTAATGCGGAAACAAATAAAGTTGGATAAAATACTGGATAAAGATATGATCCTTACCTCCACGCAAAACCTCGAAGGGTTTCTGAAGCAATCTACTCCTCCGAATTGATTCCTCAAGCAATCTACACGTTGTTTTGAGATCGACACACGATCCTACAAATAGTCCCAATGCCGCTGGAGATTGGCACACGATCTCTGCCAAACAGTAACTGATGCCCTCAGAATCAACACACGATCCCACGCCGAACCTGGAATCCTCTAATACCACTTGTTGCGCGCGCCCTTGGCAACAACCTTTCTGAGGAATCCACCAAACTGAGACAGATGCAGTCAGATATGTACCCAACATGACAAGAAAGAGAAACAATAGAGAAAGCAAATCAACACAATATTTAATGAGGTTCGGTAATTTGCCTACGTCCTTGGGACAAGGGGAGAGAGAGATTTTATTGATTCAACAATCAATACAAACCAATACAAGAGGGATACTTTTAGGGATTTCCAATGATACAATACATGAGGGCTCTAGCCTTTATTTATAGTCACAGAGTCCCTGGGTTTTAGAAAATCCTGATTGGATTCGACCCCAAACAGGAAAGGAGTTCGAATCCAGAAAGGACAACATAATTCGTTTGTCGGTCGACCGACCCCGTGCTCGATCGACCGACACTAACAGAGAGCAGCCATGCTGAAATCACCTAGGGGTGAATAGGTGACTAGCTAATCTAATGATGAATTAATGCGAAATTAAAACTATTTATGCAAACTTAAAACTATTATGCACAACACACCAAGTATAACCTAAGAGTGTAGCCGAATTCCCCGTGAAGGGCTTTGGACTATCTTCTCAAGATTCCTCTAGATAAGAGTTGAGGTGACGCTTTGACTCTCTTGGTTGAATACAAGTGTGAACAAACAATCCCCAAGTATATATCAATTTAAGCACAAATATATATCAAGCATATATGGATGAAAGCAATATAAGCATGCAAGATATAAAGACAAGTGAGAGATAGAGAGAATAGTCGCAAACACGGGAGATTTGTTTCAAGATTCGAACACACTTGCTCTATGTCCCACCTTCAACACTATGAAGGATTTTCACTAGAAAATGATCCCACCGGATCACTCGGTGCCGCAACACCTACAAGCAAGTTCACACTAGAACTCCTTTGGACTCTCTAGTCCCTCTCTTGTTCCGCAAGAACAAACACACGCAAGCACGCAAGCTTGCCGAGGCCGCACCTCTACACCGAGCTCTCACTAGAACTCGAAACACTTCGAACCCGCAAATTAGCCTCCTCAAAAATAAGAACGAGAACTTTAGTGATCACAACACTTTGATCACCTAAAATCACTCTTACAACAACTCTCCTATAGGATAGATTTTTCAATGGAAAGCTCTAGTGTATGTGAGAAAACTTGGATTGATTGTGGTGGTGAAAAACTCAAAGAATCACTTTTGAAAACACTCTAGTAAAACTCTCCTTTTGATATGACAATTTTGGCTCTTAAACAAGTGGAGATAAACATTAAGTGATGTAGGAAAAACTATCCAAAATCTACTTTAAATCTTGTATAAAACAGTCCATGGGAACCCTAATTTATAGGCATCAAGAAACTAGCCGTTGGGGTCCAAATCAGCAGTCTGCACTGCTGTCGGTCGACCGCCCGGCAATCGCCAACGGTCGATTTCGACCGTGGGAAGGTCGGTCGACCGGTCGGTCGACTGCCTTCAGGGCAATGGCCCAGCGTCGACCGCCCGGTCGACCGGGCCATTTCCAGAGAGCAGGCACTCTCTGGCAGTCGACCTCTAGTAGACCAACCCTGGCCATGCACGTTTTGTGCACGTCGGTCGACCGCCCGGTGACCGACCTCTGGCTCGGTCAATTGTGCGGTCGACCGGCAGAAGGCCAAAACAGTATTTTTTTTAGGGATTAAAGACTTGTTATTTTTCCTTCAATAAAATCCCATAAATTTACAAAAAATCTACAAAAATAAGTTCAGTATTATACTTTTATATACAAACATGTTTGAGTAAAAATCAAACCATGTTACAAACATTTTGAACTATTTTTGTGACTTAGAAATTTTGGCTTAAAATAAAATCCGTATTTTTTCAAATTGATTTTTTCAAAACTTCTCCAAATACAAAAACAGATATTTTAAACACTTTTAAAGCTTAGTGTGTATAGATATGATCCACTACACATATATGATGAAATATCTATATTTTTGACATTTAGCTCTAAAATGGTTTTGGTTAAAACATATGTATATATGAAACTCCAAAAACCAAAACGGTATTTTTTCAAAATGAAAACTCTTTTATAAAAACTCATCTAAATCTTGTGTGTGAGTGTATATGATTCTTGAGCAATCCACCAACTAATCTATCCTTTACATGTTATCTAAAAGTAAAATCTTACTAAAAATAAACCTAGACACAAGTCTTCTCTTGAAGGTCTTCACTTGAAGTCTTCTTCTCCTTCTGACTTAGTCCAAAACTTGATCCAAAGAGCTAGACTCCTCTTGAGTACTTGATGTGGTTTTGATACACAAGCTCTTAAATCAACACGTGCTAGCTTCAAAACTTGACTTGAAATTCTTTGTTGAAACTAAACACCTACTAAGATCTTGATCATATATCTGAGACTATATAAATATAAGATCATTAGTACTATAACTACATGAGTTAATTATCATTAAAACTAGAGTGATGGGCCTTTGGGCCAACAATCTCCCCCTTTTTGATGATGATGACAAAACTCATGGAGTTATATATGCATGGATTAAAATTAAACTTCATAGAAGCTCCCCCTTAACTCATGCATAACAATAAACAAATAAATATTCAATGAAGTACATGAAACTAAACAAATATATGCATCAACAAGGTGAGAGAAACATGCATAAATCCAAAAACTTTTTTCAAAAAAAACTTTCTCCCCCTTTTTGTTTAAACTTCCAAAATCATTCTTCCATTTTGTAAAAATATAAGATGCATAAACTCAAATATGCAAAAATACAAATATGCATATATAAACTCAAAATCTTTCTCCCCCCTTTTGTCAATCATCAACAAAGGAGTAAAAATCAAATTAACAATAAAGATATATATGTGATATACATTCATGAAGAGGAAGACGCTAAGTTAACTTCTCTGCATACATGCATTACATGAAGAAGGGATGACAAGCCTTACGCATAATATACAATGCATAAGTGGAGATGTGAAGCTCCTCCTACACACATGTATCACATAAAAAAGAGATGTTAAGCTCCTCAATATAAGATACACTCAACATGAATTTATATGTAGAAGAGATGTTAAGCTCTCCTTGCATATAAACAATACATATCAAAACATTTGAAATACAAATTTTGATATTTACTCAAGGTAATAAAATACATTTTGAGATACCTTTGTAAATAAATAAAAATTTAAGATACTAATTGTAAATAAACAATACAAATTTTGAAATTTTTTTAAAATCAATATATCAATTTGAGATATCACAAGATTTTGATACCATATGAAATAAGAAATTTGTGATACAATAGAAATTGAAACACTTGTACATTTTGATACCAATGAAAGAAATATTTTATATTTTGATATCAATTGAAATATATGGTAAGTTTTGATATCAAATAGGTAAAACATATTGATACCAAATAAAATTTAAACCAAATTGAAAATTGAAACATATTGATACCAATAGGAGTATATTGTAAATTTTGATATAAATAAAAACACAAAATGAAAATAATGTATAATCTTATTAAAGTACCAATTGAGATACCAATTGAAAATCAAGATTAAATCAAGCTTAGCATAAACAAATTTTGTGCTTTAAACATGTAACTAAATCGTAAATCAAGCACAATAAAAAACACATATATATGTATGAAAAGAAAATACCAATAGAAATTGATATTATTTGAAATTTAAAGCATACATATATTGAAACAAAATATTAGTATACACAAAAATATCAATTGTAATACCAATTGACATTATGATGAGAAGCAAGTGTATAACTCATAAAATCCACCATTTTCATGTACATGATAAAACATATGTAATTTGAGCATACAAGGCATGGTCGCCCATCCATCCTCCCTTATAGGGTTGGTAGGGGTTTTCAAAAATAAGAGTTTGAAAATATTTTATAAAATTTGAAAACTTTACCAAATGAAGAATAAATAACTAGTTAAAATAATTTTTAAAAAACTAGTTAAAGATCCTTCAAAATATGAAAACAAATTCTATGTATATCTCATGAAGCATACCAATACACAAGAGTTGACACTCAAAATCTATAAGCCTCATAAAAGTGCTCATGAAATAAAGTAATGAATAAATAAAGAAATAGTGTGAGTGTACACATCATGTGATAGCATATTCATGAAAATAGTCAATAAGGCTCAAAATAAACATGAATATCATTTTATCAAAAACATGAAAATTTATTTTCATTAAAAACAAACTTCAAGGCATATGTATGATTTATTCAAGACTAACAATATGCATACACATCCTAAACATAAAAAGAGTTCATAATAGTATTTGCATGAAACCAAGTGACTCAAGGGTATACATGTATATTTATTAGTTTTGGACAAAGATTACATATACATGAAGCAAAAATAAAAAAATAGGCAAAATAAGTGTAAATGAGTGAATCATCAAAACTAGGCTATACATGTGGATGTAGTGAGTACAAATGAGCAATGAAGTGCAAACATATATGAATCAAATATTGCTCACTACTTGTATAAGTATGTACCCAAGTTTTGACAAAAACTACATTTAAACAAGTTTTTACCATATGAAATACAAAACATGATTATTTTAACATAAAACTAACACATGCTAAAAATCATCGAATATAAAAGCATGTAAACAAAAGGAGTTTAGAGATAGTTACCAAACCGAATACACTATTCTCTAAGTCTTCAAACACGATGGTCTTCCTACTAAAATTTTTTGATAGCGGTGCATCAATATGTGTGTCCATCTAGTCTATGTGCATCCACCACCAAGACACGAAACCTCTCACGTCATGTGAGAGCCCACACCTACATAAAAAACAAAAGGTGGGGATTTTGGTACCCATTTTCTTTTGGGTCCACGGGGGTTAGTCTAATTTGAAACCCAAACATTCTTATTAGCAAAACTAATAGAATTTACTCTATCATAACAAAATCTTGCCAAATGGCCTTTGCGGCGGCAATGTGTAGACTTATACACTTTAGTATGCATATATGTATGAGTGTAATCATGATGTGCAAAGTGTGCATATGCATGTTGTGGGTGATGTGCATGTTCATGAGGAGCTTATTTCCTTTGAAACAAGGTTTTCAATCTTTTATGATTAAATGCACATTGCTCAAAATTAAGCTCAAATAATCTATTCTATTTTTCAAAAATTTAATCTCATTTTGATCAATAGTGGCATGTAAAGCATGGTGAGAATAAGAATCATTATTTTTATTCTTTTTAGAAACATTTTTTCTTTTGAAATAACTTTTCTTTTTAAAGAGTTATTTTCATTCAAAGCAACTTCTTTTAGTTTTTCCACCAAACTAATTTATTTTTCAAAGAATTATTTCCTTCACAAAGATTATTTAATTTTGAAGATAAGGAAATATTCTCATTTTTCAAAAATTCATTTTTTTTTACAATGCATGCAACTTTATTTTTAAAAGAATCATTTTCTTCTAAAATGGAGTCATATTTCTTTTTCAAATTCTTATTTTCCTTTTCAAGCAAATTATATTTTTCAAGGAATTGTTGACAAAAAGATGCAAGTTCATCATATGGCATATCAGCATCCTCATCAAGCTTGGATTCGGAGTTTACCTCAAGGGGGTTCCCCTTGGACCATGTAGCATACGTTAGAAGCCTCACTTTCAACATCCGAGTCGCTCCTCGCATAGTTATGTTCTTGTTCGTCAAGGGAGACTATAGTGTCTCAAAGTACAAAAGTCGAATCAAGATTAGTAACCCTAGATAAATATTCATCATTTAGGGTACTCTTTAAAGCATGGATGGTTTTTGCATTAGTCTCAATATTTCTACCATTTAAACAATAAGAATCTTTAGTAGTGGTAAAATAAACATGAATGCCTAGGGCTTGAGGTATATAGACATCTTAACTTTTCAAGTTTGGATGTTAAGAATGTCAAAAGTGGAGGTGACATGAAATCCATGTGTGTGTACAAATATTGTGATTAGTTATAAATGAGAATCTTTAACTCAAAGTGGTTAGACCCAAATGAAGAGCACTTGGCTCTGATACCAATTGAAATCACCTAGAGGGGGGTGAATAGGTGACTAGCTAATCTAATGATGAATTAATGCGGAATTAAAATTGTTTATGCAAACTAAAAACTATTATGCACAACACACCAAGTATAACTTAAGAGTGTAGCCGAATTCTCCGTGAAGGACTCTGGTCATCTCCTCAAGATTCCTCTAGATAAGAGTTGAGGTGCCGCTTTGGCTCTCTTGGTTGAATACAAGTGTGAGCAAACAATCCCCAAGCATATATCAATTTAAGCATAAATATATATCAAGCATATAAGGATGAAAGCAATGTAAGCATGCAAGATATAAAGACAAGTAAGAGATAGAGAGAGTAATCGCAAACATGAAAGATTTGTTTTGAGGTTCGAACACACTTGCTCTACGTCCCCGCCTTCAACACTATAAAGGATTTCCACTAGAAACGATCCCACCGGATTACTCGGTGCCGCAATACCTACAAGCGAGTTTACACTAGAACTCTTTTGGATTCTCTAGTCCCTCTCTTGTTCCGCAAGAACAAACACACGCAAGCACACAAGCTTGTCGAGGTCGCACTTCTACATCGAGCTCTCACTAAAATTCAAAACACCATGAACCCGCAAGTCCGCCTCCTCAAAAACAAGAATGAGCACTTTGGTGATCATAATACTTTGATCACCTAGAATCACTCTCACAATAACTCTACTATAGGATGGATTTATCAATGGAAAGCTCAAGTGTATGCGAGAAAACTTGGATTGATTGTGGTGGTGAAAAACTCAAAGAATCACTTTTGAAAACACACTTATAAAACTCTCCTTTTGATATGGCAATTTTGGCTCTTAAACAAGTGGAGATAAACACTAAATAATGTAGGAAAATCTTGCTCAAAAACTCACTTTAAATCTTGTATAAAACAGTCCATGGAAACCCCAATTTATAGGCATAAAAAAATAGCAGTTAGGGTCCAAATCAGCAGTCTGCACTGCTGTCGATCAATCGCCAATGGTCGATTTTTTGACCGTTGGGAAGGTCGGTCGACTGGCCGGTCGACCGCCTTCAGGGCAATGGCCTAGCGGTCGACCGCCCGGTCGACCGGGACATTTCTAGAGAGCAGACACTCTCTGACGGTCGACCGACCCTGACCGTGCATGTTTTGTGCATGTCGGTTGACTGCCCAGTCGATCGACCTCTGGCTCGGTTGATCGTGCGGTCGACCGGTAGAAAGCCAAAACAGTATTTTTTTAAGGAATTAAAGACTTGTTATTTTTCCTTTAATAAACTCCCATAAATCCACAAAAAATCTACAAAAATAAGTTCAGTATTATACTTTGATATACAAACATGTTTGAGTAAAATCAAATCATGTTACAAATATTTTGAACTATTTTTGTGACTTAGAAATTTTGCTTAAAATAAAATCCGTATTTTTCCAATAGATTTTTCCAAAACTTCTCCAAATACAAAAACATGATATTTTAAACACTTTTAAAGTTTAGTGTGTATGGATATGATCCACTACACATATATGATAAAATATCTATGTTTTTGACATTTAGCTTTAAAATGGTTTTGGTTAAAACATATGTATATATGAAACTCTAAAAATCAAAATGGTATTTTTTCAAAATGAAAACTCTTTTATAAAAACTCATCTAAATCTTGTGTGTGAGTGTATATGATACTTGAGCAATCCCCCAACTAATCTATCCTTTACATGTTATCTACAAACAAAATCTTACTAAAAACAAAGCTAGACACAAGTCTTCTCTTGAAGGTCTTCACTTGAAGTCTTCTTCTCCTTCTTGACTTGATCCAAACCTTGATTCAAAGAGTTAGACTCCTCTTGAGTACTTGATGTGGTCTTGATGCACAAGCTCTTGAATCAATACGTGCTATCTCTAAAACTTGACTTGAAATTCTTTGTTGAAGCTAAACACCTACTAAGATCTTGATCATATATCTGAGACTAAATAAACATAAAATCATTAGTATTATAATTACATGAGTTAATCATCATCAAAACTAGAGTGATGGGCCTTGGCCCAACACATGTTTCAGTCGGTCGACTAGGCGGTCGACTGCTCTTTTGTCACGGTCACTGTACGGTTGATCGTTCGATTACTGTGCACGTCGGTCGACCGGGCGGTCGGCCCGGATCTGTCCTGGCCTGCTGCATGAGCCGTTTTTACTCCCTTTGACTTCCGGTCTTTGTGCTATCTTCCTCTATCTCCACTATCTTCTCTCTTCCTACATTATCCTTGGTAGGAATATTCTTTTCATTAAAGGATTCCTCATAAGGTAAAAAAACAATATGTTATTTTTTGTCCCAAAATGCATTAGGTAAACTACTACAAGTTTGGGATTTAAATTGTTCTTTAATTTGTTTAAATTTTTTTTGATTTGTTGTAGATTGTAATTGTCCAGATATATTTATCTTACAATCTCTCTTTTTAAAAAATTAATTTGATTTTATTTAAGATAAACTTTCTTTTACTTCGTTCAGAAGTTTAACTATAGGATTTGTTATAAATTCAAAGGTAAGGTTCTGACTTTTATCAAGGTATTAATTCTCTTTTCTTCTATTTTTTTTATAAGCATAATTTTCTTTAAAAAGGAGTGCATAAAATAACATATTGTGACTATTTTTTTACTATTATAAATTGTAAAGGAATACAAATTTCATCCTTACAAATATTAACATATGTGACTTTATACGGAGTTGTAAATGCTTTATTATTAGCAATACTTAGTGTTTGTGTAGTATATTCACAGTATTTAATAGGTATTATACCTTCTTTAATATAATTAAGATCAATACCACTATCTACTAGTGTTTTAAATCTTGTATAAAAATTTATTAATTAATAAATTAATTTTAATATACCATTTTTGTGTTATTATTAAATTCATTATTTGTAAAAATTGATCTCCTTGAGATGTTTCAGCAATTTGATTAGGGGATTCATATTCTGATTCTTTATATGTTTCTTTATCAGATTCAATTATTTTGTTTTTCTCTAATTTAGAAAGTTTAGAGTCTGTTATTTTATTTTTTATTTTTAAATTTTTAATTTCTATTTTTAAGGTATTAATTTCTTGATATAGGTCTTGAATTGTTACAAGTTTAGATTCTTTTTGTTTATATCTTTTTATTACTTCTTACAACCTGTAAACATTATCTATTTTTGGAGATTTTCTTCCTCATTATCTTTAATTATTAAATCTAACATTTTATCTTTTATTTTCTTATCTATATCATTATTAATGATATATTCCAAAAGGTCTTTTCTCTCATTATGTGTAAGAGTACTAATAGATAATCTATTCATTTTTATTATAAATTTATAATAATTAACTTGATCTGTGAGGGTACAACATTGTCCATGACATTCTTCATCAGAGGATGCTTCATCTTTAAATGAGGTTTCCGACTCTTCTGAAGATTATTCGTTTCTGACGAATGCCCTAGGATGCAACGTCCATCTGTTTTTTAAATACTTCAATTAATGGATTACTGTTAATTAAAAACAAAGAAGAAAATTAACCACTTAGTAAATAAAGGAAATACCATTCCCTCCCGGCAACGGCACCTAAATTTGATAGCGAGAAAGAACACAGAGTTTAGAACAGTATTTATCTGATTTATGTTGACTCTGAATTCTTACAATTTAACCGCGATAGTATGGTCTATGCGGTTGAATCTACGGGGAGGAATGCGATATAAACTTTTCGGTATTTTTTTTTAAACACTATATAGGTTAATAGTTCTTTTTCAAAAAAGAAAGAAAAAGCCTATGTTAATTATTAGAAGTAGAAAGAAAATGAAGATATGATTTGATTTTGAAGATTAGGGTTTTAAAAAGAATTAAGGAACATGACTTACTAATCATCTATCACCACTAACTTACTAACCTATGCTAAATTAAACTTCACTTTGAATCATAAAAACTATACCTTAAATTTACATTCAATTCAAAAAGATACATAAGATGGAGAAACCTTATTTGAAATAATCATTAACCAAGACCTAACATTAAACTATCAAAAATTTTCAAGTATAGAATAAGAAGAATAATCAACACTAAATTATCAAGGCTATCTAAGTACAGAATAAGAAAAACTATTGGAAAGTATTAGCAAATAATAGATTTAATTATCGTCATGTGTCTTCAAGAGTATTAGTTATTTACAGAGTTTAAGCATGCATAAGATCCAATCAGCTTATTCTAACATAGAATTAGAAGTAGTGGTGGGTAGAGATTAATAAGTCATGAAGAAGATTTACTACTCATGAGAGAATCTAAGAAAGAATGATAAAAGAGAAAGCAAGTAAATAAAGCTAAATTAGAAAAAAATCTTGTTATTGATATTGTCACCTTCTGTTACAAGAGCCTCCTCTTTCTTTACAAAACTTGAACTAGAACTAAAATTTAAAAATTATAAAAGAAATTTGGAAGAGAAATTAAAGAAAAATCTTAAGTTATGACCCCTGATCTGGAGATGCTTTTTTTTATAAGAGATTTCAGCTCTTTAAATAGGCCTCAAAGACAATCACCAATAAGATACAAATTAGGAGGTTTAACTCAATTCTAATTCAATACAAGAATTCAATTCTGAATAAATCTGCAGCAAGTTAGCGTATTGGTTGCTGAACATGACTCATCAGACGGCAGAATTGAAAACAATAGCCATTTAAGTCCTCTTTCTGGATCATCTTTCTAGATCATCTTAACTCTGCCAGTACCCGTTCACTGCTTGTCCCAAGTCAGGATAAAGGAGGAGGGTTGTGGTAGGCCTGTGACAGCCAACGTAAAATATTATCATATACTATGAACATAAACCAAGAACTAAATTTTGTTGGGGCGTCTCCTACTGAGCGATGCTCTACATCGGAGCCCTGGTGTAGTGATAATTGGGTAAAAGTTGCTAGGTCGTCGTCCAGAAATGACGCGCCACATCGGCGCCGAGATGCGGTGTCAAATGAGTAAGGTTCCCACACTTTTATGAGCGGGTGAGGGTAAAAAAGTAGCTCATGAATATAGGATTAGGTTAGCATCATGGAACATAGGTTCTCTTACAGGTAGATTAGCAGAGTTAGTTGATGTTATGGTTAGACGGGATGTTAGTATTTTGTGTGTATAGGAAACTAAGTGGGTAGGTGAAAAAGCTAGAATTATAGAGCCTTGGGGTTATAAACTTTGATATTACTGGTAGAGATAGAAATCGTAATGTAGTGGGTGTGATCATAGATAAATAACTGCTTGAGGATGTAGTAAAGGTTAGGAGAAAGGGTGATAAGATTTTACTAGTTAAACTTATTTTAGGTAGGGAGATTTTTAATGTTATTAGTGTCTATGCACCACAAGTTGGACTTGATGAGTCAAGTAAGCGTCAATTTTGGGAAGATTTAGATGAGATTATGCAAGACATACCTGAAAGATAAAACATGAACTTTCTTCCCCTTCATGAATACTAATAAAAATAATGCATAAGCTTGTATAAGATATTAATTGAAAAATAATTGACATTTTAGGAGTAAAGCAAGCTTAGCATAAACATAATTTGTGCTTTAAAATGTAAATATATTGTGAGCACAATCAAATCACATATATATATGAAAATGAAAATACTAATTGAAATTGATATTATTTGAAATTTGAAGCATACATATATAAGAAAAATATATATGAGTATACAAAAATAGAATTTCATGAAGTTCATATGTATTACTCATAACTATCCACCCTAATTATGTACATGTTAAAAAGATTTTTAATTAGATCATACAAGGTATGGTCGCCCAACCATCCGCCCTTCGATGGAAGGGGTTTTCAAAAATAAGTTTGAAATAATTTTAATATAATTGAAAAACACTTCTGAAATGAAGAAATACGCAACTAATTTTATGATAATCTTGAAAACTAGTACGAAATCTTTCAAGTAAGAAATAAAATAAAGGTATATCTATGAAAACATGAAAGTCACACGATCATCGACATTCAAAGTATATAAAGCATAAATAAAGCTCATGAAAACAAAAATCATGAGTAAATAATAATAATGTGAATATAAGAATCATTTAATCACAAAATCATGGGAATATGCAATTAAGCTCAATATGAAATTCCTTTATAAACATGAAAATCATGAAGGTTTAATTTTCAAAAAAAATAATACTAATTTCAAGGCATATGTATATTTTGTCTAAATTTAAAGGTATACATACACATGCCTAAACACAAATGAGTCCATAATAGAAATTTACATGAAATACAATGACTCAAGGGTATACATGTATATCCAAAATTTTAGACAAAATTAATATATACATGAAGCTAAAACACATTATCATGAAAAAAATGTACGAAAAATAGGGAATACAAGTCACAATATACGAATCATCAAAACTAGGATATACTAGTACATCTAATGGGTACAAATGAGTAATTAAATACAAATATATAATAATCAATTTGTGGCTCACTAGATGCATAAGTATATACACAAGTTTTAATGAGAAATTACATTTTAAACATGTAATCAAAACATGAAGTGCAAAATGAAAACAAAACCAACATGATTAATATGTACATGCACATGATTTAGAATTATGATATACACAATAATTAAACTATAGTGAGAACACAAAAGTAACAATCTATTTAAACATGGGTGTATCTCAAATACTAATCATGTATGTCACAAGTCTAATCATCATGGCATTTAATGTAATAATCATGAAAATTAAGACATGCTAAAAATCATCAATATAGAAGCATATAAAATAAATGGGAGTTAGAGATCATTACCAAAACCATTAGGGCACATCTTTATATCTCCAAACCATGGTGGTCCTCACACCAAATTCCACTTAAAGTGATGAATATAAAAATATTATCATATAGCTCGGAACGCATTCACCTCAAGGCACCAATGCCCTCACGTCAAGCGAGAGCCCACACCTACATCAAATATAATAGGGGTAGATTTTGGTACCCATACATTGGGTTCATGGGGGTTAGCACCTTTTCTAACCAAACAGATCTATTTGCAAAATTTGAATAATTAATTCTATCAAAATAAAATTTTGTAAGGTGGCCCTTACATCCACAACGTGAAATCACCTAGAGGGGGGTGAATAGGTGATATGGTTAATCTAGAAACTAAATGCGGAAGTTAAAACTAATTTGCAACTACACTTAGTACAACCAACGTGTGCAGCCGAATTCCCCGTGAAGGGCTCTGGACTAACTCCTCTTGATTCCTCTGAATAAGAGTTGAGATGCTATATGATGTTCTCGTGGTTAAGTACAAGTGAGGCACAAAAAAACAATCCAAGCATATAAATGATATGGAAATATGAATCAATGCAAGGCCACAACACAAGCATATAAGATATGAATGATATGAATGATGCAATACACAAATAAAGAGAGAGAGAGTAGAGAGTTAATGGATCAAACGCAAAGACAAAGATGTGTTTCGAGGTTCGAGTACTGAGCTCTACGTCCCCGCCTTCACCGAGAAGGATTTCCAATTCACTAACTTGTCCACCGAGGACTCCCACCGAGGGAACCTCCACCGAGGAGGATTTGTACAACCGGGAGTACCGAACTCCTCTCTCAATCAATACAACCTCCACCGAGGCGAACAAACACCACCTCACACAATAGGGGTAGGCCCGTAGCCAAAAAACCGCAATTCACCTCTACCGAAGAGGGATACAAACCAACTCCAACTCCACCTCACCAAGAGGGAACAAACCAATAATCTCAACCTCTACCAAAGAGGGAGCACCCCACAATCCAAATCAATCTCTACCAAAGAGGGATACAACAAATGAAGGGGTTTACAACAAGTGGTATGTCTCAACCACAACCAATTTCTTTTTCCTACAAATAATGATCCTAATAGAATAGGATAGAAGATACCTCAAGTGTGAAAAAACTAGAGTTTGGAAAACAAAAACTCAAAGAAAAATACTTGAGAAAATTCTTGGTAAAAGATAGAAATGAAGAACAAAGCAAATCTCCCAATTTTCTATTTTCTTTGATTTTTTCAAAACCCTAAAACAAATAAAGATAGATGTTTGGAAGCTCTAAAACACTTTTTAAAACTTGTAAAAACACTTCAGAGAGTAGCAATTTTTCTTGTAAAAAATCTTGGGGCTAAAATCCCAAGCAAATGGGGTTTATATAGCCCAAACCAAAAAACTAGCAGTTGGCTGTTTTTTCAGCCAGCACGGCTGGCGGTCGACCGCCCGGTCGACCGCCAACGGTCATAAATATGACCGTTGGAGGAACCCGGTCGACCGTCCGGTCGACCGCCCAAAAACAGAGAGCAAAGCTCTCTGGCTGGTCGACCGAGCCCTGTGCCTGGCCAACGTGCATAGGTCTGCACGTCGGTTGACCGAGCGGTCGACCGACTCTGGAATCCGGTCGACGGTCCAGTCGACCGCCAGAGCCTGACAGGCAATAATTTGGGTCAGAAAAACTTGTTTAAAAATATTCTAATAAATCCCATAAATCTTCTAAAATTTCACAAAAATAGTTTTATCATTTTTCATTGATATATAAACATGTGATAAAAATTACAACACAAAAATCAAATATTTTGAACCATTTTTGTGTCTTACAAATTTTATCAAAAACCAAAAACTGTATTTTTCCAAACTTTGATTTTTTCAAATAAACTTTGTCCAAAACATATCCAAATACAAAAACATGATACTTAATCATTATAAAGCATGTTGCATATGGACATAAGTCCAATATACATGAAACATATATATATCATCGTTTTTGTCTTTAATTCCAAAATAATGTTTTGTTAAAATACCAAAACATAAAACACATGAATAGACATCTCAACATAAGTTTGTCTTGAAAATTAAGCATGCATGTATATAGAACACATCTAATATACATAAAACCATGTAAACTTGTATTGATACTATCTATTCATGAAAACAAATAACGGTTAAACTAAAAACCGAAAAATCAATATCCATAAAACGTGTGTGTTGTGCACTTGAGCATATCAACTATCTAATCTTTACAAATGGATATAAACACAAACTAAACTATGGATACCTAAGTCTTCTTGACGAACTCCGTCTTCAAGTCGACTCGATTCAAAACGTGATCCACCGAGCTTAACTCCAACGAGTGCAATGTATGATCTTGATGCTCGGGCTCTAGAATCACTATGTGAAAGGCTTCAAAACTCCTTTGTTGAAGCTAATCACCAACTAATATCTTGATTAATGATCTAAATTTAAAATCACAAGATTATTAGTAAACATAACTACATGAGTTAATCATCATCAAAACTAGAGTGGAAGGCCTTTGGGCCAACAATCTCCCCCTTTTTGATGATGACAAAACTCATGGAGTTATATATGCATGGATTAAAGTTAAGCTTCAAAGAAGCTCCCCCTTAACTCATGCATCTCAATAAACAATAAGATATGACAATGAAGCACATGTAAAAATAAACATGTATGCAAATATAGGGAGATAAACATGTCAATCAAATATAAAACTCATAAATTCTTTTCTCTTATTTGCAAAACAAAACATATATGCATAAACATGAATCCTGAAAACATGCATATATACCAAATACTTCTCTCACTTTTTGTCAATCATCAACAAAGGGTCAAAGTAAAAACAAATCAATAAATTCTTCTCCCCTTTTTTGGTTCTAAACAAAGAATCAACAAAGGGGTTAAAAACAATAAATGCAATGTTCTCCCCCTTTTCATCTAAAAACAAAAATGATGTAAATAAGGGGTGACAATCAATTAGGATACCAAAAAAATATGTCAAAGTAGTGCATATGATACCAATTTAAAGAACCAAAAGCATCTTGATACCAATTAAAAACATTCAAATAAACATCTTGATATCAATAAAGAGTATTATTTTTTTTATTAAGCATATGATACCAATTGAAATCATAATATTCTACAATTTTTTTAATCCATTTTCTATCATAAAGTAAGGGAGTGGAAATCTAGGGTAAACAAAATACTAATTGAAAGATAAAATATGAGTTTCTCCCCCTTTATGAAATACCAATTGAAATTATGCAAAAGCTTGTATTAGCATACCAATTGAAAAACTAATCAATTGAAATATGATATTCATTAAAAATTCAAGCTTAGCATAAACAAAATATATATGTATGAAAATTATATACCAATTAAAATTGATACTATTTAAAGAGTATGCATACATACATAAAAAATATATATGAGTATACAAGAAATGTCAATATTGATACCAATTGAAAAGATCAAATGATACCAATTGAAACAACAATAATATCAAGAGTATATCTCATATAACCTACCACCCATTCATGTTCAAGTTTAAAATGATTTTCACTATAAAGCATACATGAGCATGATCTCCCATCCAACCGCCCTTTGAAGGTAGGGGTTTTCAAAATAGGTTTGAAAATATTGAATGTTTGAAAAACTCTACCAAAACGAAAAATATCGAAACTAGTTAAATGAAAATTTTTTAAACTAGTACGAAATCCTTCAAGCAAGGAATAAAACAAAATCATATTTCATGAAATAATGTAAATCACATGATCACTAAAATACTCAAAGTCCATAAAGCCCATATATACTCATGAAAACAAATCATGAGAAACATTTAAATAAGGTGAGTGTACAAGTGTAGTGTGAAACACATAATCATGAAAATATTCAATAAGCTTATGTGAAATTCCTTTAAATATGAAAACATGAAAAACTAAATTTTTATTAAAAACAATTTATACTTCAAGGCATATGTATGTCTTATACAAAATAAAGTATACATACATACCCAAAACATAACGAGTCCACAAATGTATATGCATTAAGGCACGTGACTCAAAAGGATGTATATGTATAATCAATAGTTTGGACAAGATGGACATATACATGAAGTTAAACAAAAACATATGAAAAACATGGATAAAATAAGAATACAAGTCAAATGCATGAATCATCAAAACTAGACTATATTAGCACATCTAATGGGTACAAATAAGCATTCAAGCATAAACATATATATAAATTTATTTGTGGTCTACTATATGTACAAGTATATACCTAGTCTTAATGAAAACTAATATTTAAACATGTAATCGAATCATGAAGCACAAAAACAAGATGTAAATCAATATGATAAACATAAACATGATTATTATGTAAATCCACATGTTATTAAAACTATGAAATACATAATAGCTAAATAATGTAGAGAACACTAAAGTAATTGTCCATATTAAACATGGGTGTCTTAAAATGCTATACATGTATGTCAAGGATCTAATAATCATGGCATTATCATAATAATCTATAAACATCAAAACGTGCTATAAACAATGAACATGAAAAGCATGCAAATATAAACGAGAGTTAGAGATTGATACCAAAATCGATGAGGGCACCTCTCTAGTTCTCCAAACTAAGGTGGTCTTCCCACCAAACATCCCTTGAAAGTGATGCATCCACATAATTCTCATGAAGTTCGGAACGCATCCACTCCAAGGTACCTATACTCTCACGTCATGCGAGAGCTCACACCTATATCAAATACAATAGGGGTGGTCTTTGGTACCCATACTCTTTTGGGTCCATGGGGGTTAGCATCTTTCCTAACCCAAACAAATTTATTTGCTAAATTATAATCATTTATACGATCATAGCAAAATTTAGTAAGGTGGCCCTTACGTCCACAATGTGTACAAGTGTACACATGAGCATACATGTGATGGGTGTGTTCGTGAGGAGCATGTGTATGCCGTGGAGGATGTACATGCAAAGATGGAACTTATTTCTTTCGAACTAAGGATTCCAAGCGTGTATGGTTCAAAACACATTGGCTCAAAGTGGAGCCCAAACAATCTTCACTCTTCTTAAGCATGTATATATCATTTTCAATTAAAAAGAAGTGTGGCATGCAATAGGTGAACTAGGTGAAGCTATCCTAGCATGGCAAACATATGCGTCCATATTATTTTGCAAAAATTCGTTTTTCTTTAAACATGCATCTAAATCATTTGAAATAGAAATTATTTTATTTTTAAAGAAACATTCTCTTTTAAAACAAAATCAACTTTTGAAGACAACTTTTCATTTCTCTTCAAAATATCATTACAATCATTTTTATTTTTCAAAAATTCATTTTCTTTAAGTGCAAGATCAAGTTGAGATTTCAATGAATCCCAATTATTAGAAATCTCCACTTTCTCTTGCAAAATAATGTCAAGTCTAGAAATCAAATTTTTATTTTTAATGTTAAGGCCAAGACTTTTCTTTTTCAACAAATTATATTTTTCTATTAATTTTTCACAAACAATAGATAGTTCTTCATTCAAAGCATTGGCATCAATATTTTCATCACATGAAGAACTAGCATCACTACAATCTAGTTGAGATTTCGAGTGTACCTCAAGGGAGTCATTCCCTTGGACCATGAAGCATTGTGAGTCGGATTCTCCACTAGATTCCTCCGGTTGGATTGGCAATTGAAGCTTGGAGGTGGAGGTGGTTGTCAAGTTGTTCCACACTGTAAAGGCGGAATCAAGGTTAGAAACATGCATTAGATATTCTTTAGAAAGCGTGCTTCTAATAGCCTCAAGGGCTTGTGCATTGGCCCCTATATGATTGCGGTTACCAAGATAGCATTTCTTGGTAGCGGCAAGAAAAACATGCAAGTCTAGGGTTTTCAAATAACAACTGATCTTGGCCTTCCAAATATCAAGTTAGAAATGTCAAACATAGGAGGGCTATCCATGAGTGCAAACAAATAATATGCAAATGCAAATGATAGATTAGCAAACCAAGATCTCACTCCTAGGTGGTTAAACCTAAGTATCAGGAGCGGAGGCTCTGATACCAATTGAAATCACCTAGAGGGGGGTGAATAGGTGATATGGCTAATCTAGAAACTAAATGCGGAAGTTAAAACTAATTTGCAACTACACTTAGTACAACCAACGAGTGTAGTCGAATTTCCCGTGAAGGGCTCTGGACTAACTCCTCTTGATTCCTCTGAATAAGAGTTGAGGTGCTATATGAAGCTCTCGTAGTTAAGTACAAGTGAGGCACACAAAAACAATCCAAGCATATAAATGATATGGCAATATGAATCAATGCAAGGCCACAACACAAGCATATAAGATATGAATGATATGAATGATGCAATACACAAATAAAGAGAGAGTAGAGGTCAATGGATCAAACGCAAAGACAAAGATGTGTTTCGAGGTTCGAGCACCGAGCTCTACGTCCCCGCCTTCACCGAGAAGGATTTCCAATTCACTAACTTGTCCACCGAGGACTCCCACCGAGGGAACCTCCACCGAGGAGGATTTGTACAACCGGAGCACCGAACTCCTCTCTCAACCAATACAACCTCCACCGAGGCAAACAAACACCACCTCACATAAGAGGGGTAGGCCCATAGCCAAACAATCACAATTCACCTCTACCGAAGAGGGATACAAACCAACTCCAACTCCACCTCACCAAGAGCGAGCAAATCAACAATCTCAACCTCTACCAAAGAGGGAGCACCCCACAATCCAAATCAATCTCTACCAAAGAGGGATATAACAAATGAAAGGGTTTACAATAAGTGGTATGTCTCAACGACAAACCAATTTCTTTTTTCCACAAATAATGATCCTAATAGAATAGGATAGAAGATAGCTCAAGTGTGAAAAAACTAGAGTTTGGAAAATAAAAACTCAAAGAAACATACTTGAAAAACTCTTGGTAAAAGATAGAAATGAAAAACATAGAAAATCTCCCAATTTTCTATTTTCTTTGATTTTTCCAAAACCCTAAAACAAAATAAAGATAGATTTTTGAAAGCTCTAAAACACTTTTTAAAACTTGTAAAAACACTTCAGAGAGTAGGAATTTTTCTTGTAAAAAAATCTTGGCTAAAATCCCAAGCAAATGGGGTTTATATAGCCCAAACCAAAAACTAGCCATTGACTGTTTTTTTCAGCCAGTACGGCTGGCGGTCGACCGCTCGGTCGACCGCCAACGGTCATAAATATGACCGTTGGAGGAACCCGGTCGACCGTCTGGTCTACCACCCAAAAACAGAGAGCAAAGCTCTCTGGCCGGTCGACCGACCGGTCGATCGAGCCCTGTGCCTGGCCAACGTGCATAGGTCTGTGCACGTTGGAATCCGGTCGACCGGTCCGGTCGACCGCCAGAGCCTGGCAGACAATAATTTGGGTCAGAAAAACTTGTTTAAAAATATTCTAATAAATCTCATAAATCTTCTAAAATTTCACAAAAATAGTTTTATCATTTTTCATTGAATATAAACATGTGATAAAAATTACAACACAAAAATCAAATATTTTGAACCATTTTTGTGTGTTACAAATTTTATCAAAAAACTAAAAACTGTATTTTTTCAAACTTTGATTTTTTCAAATAAACTTTGTCCAAAATATATCCAAATACAAAAACATGATACTTAATCATTATAAAGCATGTTGCATATGGACATAAGTCCAATATACATGAAACATATATATATATATATATATATATATATATATATATATATATATATATATATATATATATATATATATATATATATATATATCATTGTTTTTGTCTTTAATTCCAAAATAATGTTTTGTTAAAATACCAAAACATAAAACACATGAATAGACATCTCAACATAAGTTTGTTTAGGAAATTAAGCATGCATGTATATAGAACACATCTAATATACATAAAATCATGTAAACTTGTACTGATACTATCTATTCATGAAAACAAATATCGGTTAAACTAAAAACCGAAAAACCAATATCCATAAAACGTGTGTGTTGTGCACTTGAGCATATCAACTATCTAATCTTTACAAATGGATCTAAAACACAAACTAAACTATGGATACCAAGTCTTCTTGACGAACTCCGTCTTCAAGTCGACTCGATCCAAAACGTGATCCACCGAGCTTGACTCCAACGAGTGCAATGTATGATCTTGATGCTCGGGCTCTGGAATCACCATGTGAAAGGCTTCAAAACTCCTTTGTTGAAGCTAATCACCAACTAATATCTTGATTAATGATCTGAAACTAAAATCACAAGATTATTAGTAAACATAACTACATGAGTTAATCATCATCAAAACTAGAGTGGAAGGCCTTTGGGCCAACACAATGTGTACAAGTGTACACATGAGCATACTTTGAATCACAAGTGTGAGCATGATGTGCATGTGTATGCCGTGTATGGTGTGCATGCATAAGTGGAACTTGTTTCTTTCGAAACATGAATTCTAACCATGTGTGATTCATGGCACATTGGCTCAAAGTGGAGCCTAAACAATCAACACTCTTCTTTAATATATTTATATCATTTTCAATAATGGAAGAAGAAGTGGAGTATGCTATAAATACACTAGAAGGCGAGGCTACACTAGCATGACAAACATGTGTGACAAATCATTTTTCAAAGATTTATTTTCATTAGAAATTAAATCCAATTCCTTTGAAATAGAAATAATTTTTTTTAAAGAATCATTTTCTTTTAAAACAAAAATAAGTTTTAAAGATAGAACTTCATTTTTTTTTTCAAACTTTTTCACAATCATTTTTATTTTTCAAAATTTCATTTTCTTTTAGGGCAAGTTTAAGTTGGGATTTCAAAGAGTCCCTTTCATTTGAAATCTCATTGTACTCTTACAAAGTAACATTAAGTTTAGAAAACAGATCCTTATTCTCTTCTTTTAGTTTAAGGCTTTTCTTTTTCAAGAGTTGATATTTTTCTAATAGGTTTTCACAAACAATAGATTGTTCTTCATTTAAAGGATCGTCATCAAAATCATCGCCGGAAGAACTAGCACTATCATCTAGTTGAGTTTCTGAATTTACCTCAAGGAGTCATTTCCTTAAACCATATAGCAATGTTATTCGGATTCATCCTCACTAGATTCCTTCTGCACAATGTTTGGCGTTTGAAGCTTTGGAGAGGTCAAGGTGTTCCACGCTGTAAAGGAGAAATCGCAATGAGAAACTATACACAAATATTCTTTATTTAAAGTGCTTCTAAGTACCTCTAGGGCTAATGCATTCGCCTCTATATGCTTGCTATTATCAAGATAAGATTTTTTGGTAGCGGCAAGGAAAACATGCAAGCCTAGAGTTTTAAGATACATACTCATTCTAAGCTTCCACATATCGATGTTAGAAACATCAAACAGGGGAGGGGCAAGGTAATCCATGAGTGTGTGTAAACAAATAAGTGTGCAAATATAAATCTAGATTAGCTAACCAAGATCTCACTCCTAAGTGGTTAAACCTAATATTAGGAGCGTAGGCTCTGATACCAATTGAAAGTAAACAAAAAATTTAAGATTATTACTTTTAAGATACACCCATGTTTAAATGAATTATTACTTTTGTGTTCTCATTATAATTTAACTATTGTGTATATCATAATTCTAAATCATGTACATGTACATATTAATCATGTTGGTTTATGTTTTTATTTTGCACTTCATATTTTGATTACATGTTTAAGATGTAATTTTTCATTAAAACTTATGTATATACTTATATATCTAGTGAGCCACAAATTAATTATTATATGTTTGTACTAAATTGCTCATTTGTACCCATTAAATATACTAGTATAACCTAGTTTTTATAATTCGTACATTTTGACTTGTATTCCCTATTTTATACATGTTTCATATGTTTAGCTTCATGTATATGTTAATTTTGTCTAAAATTATTAGATATACATGTATACCCTTGAGTCATTTTACGTTTCATGTAAATTTTTGTATGGACTCATTTGTGTTTAGGAATGTGTATGTATACTTTTAGATTTAGACAAAACATACATATACCTTAGAGTTAGTATTATTTTTTATGAAAATTAAATTTTCATGTTTTCATGTTTATAAAGGAATTTCACATTCATCTTAATTGCCTATTCTCATGATTTTGTTGATTACATGGTTCCTACACTCACATTATTTTCATGAGCATATATGTGCTTTATAGATCTTGAGTGTCGATGATCGTGTGACTTACATGTTTTTCATGAAAAATATTCATGTTTTATTCCTTACTTAAAGGATTTCACACTAGTTTTCAATGATTATCATAATACTAGCTGTATATTTTTTATTTTGGAAGAGTTTTCAAACGTATTAAACTATTTTCAAACTTATTTTTGAAAAACCCCTTCTATCGAAGGGCGGACGGATGGGCGACCATGCCTTGTGAGCCTAATTGAAAATCTTTTTAAACATGTGCATGAAAGGGAGGTGATTATGAGTTATACACTTGATCCTAATTGTATTTTCAATTGGTATCTCAATTGATATTTTCATGTTTGTATACTCATATTTTGTTTTTCTACATATGTATGCTTTAAACTTCAAATAGTATCAATTTCAATTGGTATTTACATTTTCATACATATATATGTGATTTGATTGTGCTTGCTATATCTTTACATCTTAAAGTACAAATTATGTTTATGCTAAGCTTACTTTATTCCTAAATGTCAATTATTTTTCAATTGGTATCTTATACAAGTTTATGCATTATTTTTATTGGTATTTCATAAAGATGGAGAAAATTCATGTTTTATCTTTCAAATGGTATCTTTTAATCGAGTTTATTTTCAATTGATATCTTACTCCCATTCTTTATGATGAAAAATACTTTGTTTTGGTATATGCTAACATTTTTAATATTGGTATCATATTTCATTTTAAATTGGTATCTATATTGATATGAGTTATGCTTATCTAAATCAATTTAGTTTTTACTTTCTATTGGTATCAAAAATTTACAAGGCATTTTTTTGGTATCAAGTTTGAAATTGATTGTTACTTTAATTGGTATCAAGATTTTCTATATATATATCTTTCAATTAGTATCAAAATATACAATGTATCATTTTCTATTGGTATCAAACTTTGCAAGACTTTTTTTTTTAAATTGGTATTAAGATATTTTCACATTGATATCTCTTAGTATCTTAAAATTTTTGTTTACTTTCAATTGGATCTTCAAAATGTTTTGTTTATTTTTCAATTGGTATCATAAATTGATATATTTTTAAATTGGTATCATAATGTTTTTGATTTGTTTTGCTTATATGTAAGGGAAGCTTAACATCTTCTCTATATATAGATTCATATTGAGTGTATTTCATATTGAAGTGATTGACCTTTCTTTGATATGTAGTACATGTGTGTAGTAGGAGCTTTACATCTCCTTTTATACATTGCTTGTTATGCTTTATGTGGTTGGGGTATAGTCATCTTTTTTCATATAAATTCATGTATGCAGGGGGAGTTAACTTAACGTCTCTCCTCTTCGTGAATATATATCGCATATATATCTTTATTGTTTGATTTATTTTCACCCCTTTGTTGATGATTGACAAAAAGAGGGAGAGAAATTCGGAGAATGATTTTGAGTTTATATGCATGTTTACTTACAATTGATATCATATATGCATGTTTATTTTTAAATTTGGTTTAGAGCATATATGTTTTTGTTTATGCAAAAGGGGAGAAGCTTCCTTTACTTATGCATGTTTGTGTTGAGCATTCATTACATATCTTTATATTTATTGTTATGCATGAGTTAAGAGGGAGCTTCTATGAAGCTAAACTTTAATCCATGCATATATAACTCCATGACTTTTGTCAACATCAAAAAGGAGAGATTGTTGGCCCAGAGGCCCTTCACTCTAGTTTTG
Organism: Agave tequilana; assembly: GCA_038442645.1. Classification (NCBI taxonomy): domain Eukaryota; kingdom Viridiplantae; phylum Streptophyta; class Magnoliopsida; order Asparagales; family Asparagaceae; genus Agave; species Agave tequilana. The sequence continues at coordinate 138,411 of JAVJIF010012395.1, forward strand.
ATGATGATTAACTCATGTAGTTATAGTTTACTAATAATCTTATGATATTTAGTTTCAGATATTTGACCAAGATATTAGTAGGTGATTAGCTTCAATAAAGATTGGACCTTTCACATGTAGATTCAAGAGCTCGCGCTTCAAGATCGCATCTAGTACTCGGTTGGAGTCAAGCTCGGTGGATCGTGTTTGGATCGAGTCGACTTAGAGAAGGAGTTCTACAAGAAGATCTCGATTTGTTCAGTTTAGTATGTTTAGATCATTGTAAAGATTAGATAGTGTTGATATGCTCAAGTTCACATACACACACAAGTTTTAAGTTTATTGGTTTTTGGTTTTCGGTTTAACCGATTTTGGATTTCATGTCAAAAACATAGATATATATCTTTATATGTTTATTGGATTCTATTCATATACCATATGCTTCAAAATTATTTCAATATCATGCTTTTGTATTTATATGAGTTTTGGAGAAAACGGTTTTCCATTTCAAAAATCCAAAGTTTGGAAACTACGGTTTTTGTATTTAAGCCAAATTTCAATATCACAAAAATGGTTCAAATTGTTTGTAATGTGTTGAATTTTAGTCATACATATTAGTATTTCAAAGATCATAAAAGAACTTATTTTTGTGAAATTTATGTTTATTTTATGAGATTTTTTAGAAGACAAAAGACAAGTTTTTAATCCCCATAAAGTTCAGACTTGGCTGTCTGCTGGTCGATCGGACGGTCGACAGCGACAGGCGTTGGTCAACTGGTCCGGTCGACCGATGTGCACAGACGTGTACAAGCCAAATGGCTGGAAGGCTAGTCGACCGGGTCGGTCGACCGCCAGAGAGCTTTGCTCTCTGGAAATGGCCCCGGTCGACCGGGCGATCGACCGGTGGTTCAACGATCATAAAAATGACCGTTGGCTGGTCGACTGGGCGGTCGACCGGAAGGTTATTTCTGACCTTTCCAGACTGCCAACGGGCAGAATTTTGGTGGGTGATAAATACCCATCCTCTTGAACTATTTTAGCTAAGATTTTAGAGAGCAATTTTTCTCACCTATACAAGTGTTTAACAACAAGTTTTTAAAAGAGTTTTGGGCTTAAAGATTTGATCTTTATTTATTTTAAAAAGGTTTGAAAATTCAAAAAAATAGAGTCTTTGGGAATTGATTTTTGATCTTCATTTCTATAGCTATTCTAGAAGTTTTCCCAGAAGTTTTTCTTTGCGATTTTGATTTCCAAATTCTTTATTTTTCTCACACTTGAGCTATCATATCATTGTATCTATTAGGATCTAGTTTTGTGAAAAAATTGGTTTGTGGTTGTTGATACCACCAAGAGTTGTAAACCTTCCTTACTTCGTGATATCCCTCTAGTGAGAGGTGATTGTGTTGATATCCCTCTTGTGTAGAGGTGAGTGTGAAGGTTGTAGGTGATTGTGTTGATATCCCTCTTGTGTAGAGATGAGTGTGGAGGTTGTGCTTGTTTGTGTTGGTATCCCTCTAAGTGTAGAAGTGATTATTGGAGTGTTGGCTTTGAGCCTTGTCCCTCTAGTGAGAGGTGATTGTTGTGGAGTTGTGGCTTAGTGCCTTATCCCTCTAGTGAGAGGTTGATCTTGTTTGGCTAAGTGACCATCCCTCTAAGTGTAGAAGGCCGGTCGACTGGGCGGTCGACTGACTGTAACTGCCCAACTCTCGCGTAGCCGCGGTCGATCGGGCGATCGACCGACACGCTGAGTGCCTTTATGCTCGGTCGACCGGGCGGTCGACCGAAAGGCAACTTTGCCTAGGGCGGTCGATCGGGCGGTCGACCGGTGGCTCAACGGTCAGAAATATGACCGTTGGACGGTCGACTGGCCGGTCGACCGGAAGGTCAAAAATAACCTTTTCTGGCTACCAACAACTATAATTCTAAGAGCCTATATAAAAGGGTTCTCTAGGGCTGTTTTCAATAAGATTTCTTGGGAGTTTTTCTTCTCATCTTTCAAGTGGTTAGCAGCAAGTTTAAAAGGAGTTTTGAGCCAAAAAGTTTTTTCTTTTATATATTTTTAAAGTGTTGGTAAAATCAAAGAAAAGAGAGTCTCTGGGAAATTTGGTTTTGATCTTTATTTTTATATCTATCTAGTATTTTTCTCAAGTATTTTTTGTTGTTATTTTATTTTTCAAATACTTTATTTTCTCACACTTGAGCTATTATCTCTAATCCTATCTATAAGGTCTTGTTTTTGTGAGGAAAATTATTTGTGGTCTATTGTGATCACCAAGTGTTGTTTGTGATCATTGGATCACCAAGATTATAATCTTTTCTTTGCTTTAGCTTTGTGCCTATCCTTCTTGTGTAGAGGTGATTGTGTTTGAGTTTTGGCTTTGTGCCTATCCCTCTTGTGTAGAGTTGATTGTGTTTGAGCTTTGGTTTTATACCTTATACCTCTTGTGTAGAGGTGATTTGTTTTGGCTTCGTACTTATTCCTCTTCTGTAGAGGTGATTGTGTTTGAGAGAGAAGTAGTATACTCTAAGTGTAGAGTTGTAATTCCTCGTGGAGGTCCCTTTGTGGAAGGTCCTGTTGGGACACAGTGGAAATCCTCTTGTGTGAGGGCGGGGACGTAGGGCAGTAACTCGAACCTCAAAACATATCTTGTTGTTTGCGTTTGATCCAACATCTCTAAACTCTATCTCTCTTATATCTTGCATTGTTTTATATTGCACATATTCATATGCTAGATATAGTTTATGTGTGCCCATACTTGTGTTGAACCAAGAGAGCTTCACATGGCACCTCAACTCTTAATTTAGAGGAATCTCGAGGAGTAGCTCCAGAGCCCTTCACGGAGAATTCAGACTCACTCTTGGCCACACATAATGTGTTGCAATTGAGTTTTAAATTCTGCATCATTTGTCATTAGATTAGCTAGTACACCTATTCACCCTCTTCTAGGTGTATTTCAAATATAACTTATCTCAGATCACTGGTAAAAACTAGGTCCTCTTTGAGTAAACCTGGCTCCGATACCAAGAAAACCCTGTCACGCCCCGCTTCCCAAAATATGTGAAAACGGAGTCGCGACAAGACTCAACAACGTATATACGCGAGGAGAATAGTCCACGTATGCACACTAAGCCTAAAGTAACGTGAACAAACTATATAATCACTATAATGACATGATAACACTGTAATATAACATGTGAATGACCACATATGATAAAAGATGGACAAAGGAATAGAATAAGCAATGAGTCTAATATATCGGGAATCATGAAAAATAACAGAATAAAAGAAAATAAGAATACCAGTAATCTAATAGAGAGAACTCCAAACTCCTCGTAACACATGTGATCCTCCCAGATACCTGATCATCAAGATAACATAAATAGACATGGATATGCAAATCTGGGGAGTCAGAACTCCCAATGAGTGTGTAAGAATAAAAGAGAAGGTGCACGTGCATATAACATGTGAGCATACTATGATACTATCATGAAAATATACTTGATGAAGAAATGACATGAGTAAAACAATAATAAGAAGAGAGTATGGACAATAAATATCAATCAACATAGTACAAGTATCATGATGACATGCAATACCTAACTTTAAAAATAATGAGATCAATCTGTTATAATATCATATATCAGGTCATGAGTACAGTCATGTGTCTATCATGACATGTATATATCAAGTTTAGTCTACAATGTCAATATAAGATTCAGTTTTGTTATCAATTATGTCAGCGAATACCAATTGTCACTTGTAGTAGACGCATCCCATACTATGCCTACCACGTGTGCCAATCGAGCTCCTAAGTTATTGAAATGATTGGTTAGAGACATTATCTGTGTTTTAAGTGGGTCCCATACATACTTGGGACCACGACCCAGACTCCTGGAGCTGAATCAGGTCCTAGCGCAAGGTAGTCAGTTAACATATATAATAAGTTAAGTAATATGTATAACATGTATCAGCGGGAACAAGAACAAGAATCAAGCCACGGGAACCTTGCAGTGGACACTCTTTCGGCTGCGCAATTTATATCCTAGGTCCACCCAAAATACAGGCATTGTCTCTTCCATTAATTTTTTCAGTCCTAGTGTAAGTTGTTTAACAATCATGTTATTTAGATTATCAAGATTATTTAATGTACATGTTACCTAGATCATTAGGATAAGTCGGTGATAGTCATGATAACAACCTTAACAGTGTAATCAGGATACCAGTATAACAGGATATGTAACAAGTATAACAGGAGGGTGTTGTTATCGTGTAACAATATTTTCCCAGCAACTATGGTAACATGGACGGTATTGGTTATCAGGTAAATGTCATATATAACAGGTCAAGTCTTCCAAGTAGTATCATGATGTTCAGGACCAACAATAACATGTAGAATTCATTTAAAGAGGGTAAAATCTTTAATATAAATTAAATAACAATGAGTACTTGCATAAAATATGCTCACATGAAATAACAGTTTAATATACATTATTGAAAACAAACAAGATGACTCCTACAGTGATATTTAGTTTGCATTTAATATGTATATATGCGAACATAAACTAGGATTAACGAGTGTGTATGATAATTGAACATGAAGGTTAACTAATATATCAAATATAATTTATAAAGAACCAAACATGCACGAGAGAATTTAAATAATAATTAAAATGTACTAATGAGATAGACACTCACTCGAAATAAAACTAAAGTACGCAATAGAGTAACAAAAGAACACTCACCTGGGCTTATCACGAGCGTAAGTACCAAATTCTGAAATTCTGAGAAATCTACATTAAATACATTCTAATTATAAATTTATCGAACTTTATATAAGGCGTTCTAATTCGGGATTATCTATTATTTTAATCAAATATAGATGGTCCAAAGCTTAAAACAAGATTGTATGATGATGTATTAAGTTTATTAGGATTTATTTAGATTTTATTTTCTGATTTTATTGAATTTAAATTGCTAAAAACATGAAAAATTTCTTAACGGGTCTCTTTATTACAATAGCGAGTTTTAATCTTTGAATGAAGTGGTTCAGTTCAATATGTTCAGTAACTGGTATCAAAATTTTACACTAGTTTACGAAAGTTATCTAAATTGTTATTTCTATTATTATTTATTTTTGAAATTTTAATCTAATTATTTCAATTGTTTTTCAACAAGTTAACGGGTTTGAATATTTCAGTTGAGTCGGGTTTGGCGTTTGGGTCCAGGAGGGTGCAGTTGGCCAAGACAAGAATGGGCTTGTTTCATTGTTTATTTTTATTTTTGTTAAGGCCAAAGACTTGGGCTGATGGCTTCAAGGAAGAAGGAGGGAATTATTTGGGTGTGTTGGGCTTTTGGGTATTTCTCTTTGATTGGGCTTTGAATGAAAAATGAAATAAAGTGATGGATAAAAGATGTGTGGCTGTGGGGTTAAGGGAAAAGAGGGATTATTTTGTGTGCTGTGTTCTCAGCTCTCGGCCGAGAGCGGATATTTTTTTTTTTTTTGGGTTTAAAAATCATGTCAAAAATTTTAAAAATATATGCAAATTAAGATGTGCATTAGTATATTACCATATGTATTTTAGATAGATTTTTGATTGAATTTTGATGTATAAAAAAATCATGGATAATTATTGTGTAGACATGATATTCAATAAAATATTTATACCCAATTAATTATGAGAAAAAAATGATTATTTACTTGGATTGATTCTCCTAACCTGCCCCTCAATCTTCACACCTCGAACACGATCCTCGATCACGATCGATTTCAACGAAAGAAGAGAATGGAGAGAAGAGAATGGAGAAGTTGGATCTATGGTTTCTTTCGTTCTTCTTGGGAGGAGGATAGATAAAATGAGATATGATAATTTATTAGGTTAGGATTTAAATTTTTGATTTTTAGCTGATAGGTTACCACTAGCGGATTCGGTTATTTTTAGATTAAACAACAATCTTATAAGATCTTTTAGTTGAGAATTGAAATTTGAAATTGACTTTAAATTTAGTTTAAATAAATTGGCTCACCTCGCCGGTGGCCTGCCGGCGATGGGCGGCCGCTAGGGACAAGGGTAAAGACAGTGAGGGTGAGATACTGACAGAAAAGAAGGGGGAGGGACAGAGAGAGAAATGTAAAGAGATTTAGACAGAGAGGTGAAAGTGAGAGATAGAGAAATAGAAAGAGGGAGAGGTGGTGGATGAAGAGGCGGTGGCTTGCAGGGGAAGTAAAAAGGAGAAGATTGGGGAAGAAGAAAAGAAAAGAAATTATTTAATATTATTTAATTGGGTCAAAAATTTGACTAGTTTCGAACAATTCAAAAAATTCTGCAAAATAGAAAATATTACCTGAAGAAATAATGTGAAATTAGATTTAAAAATTCAGTCTAATTTTCAAGTTAAAAATTTTGAAATCGATCGGTTATACCGGTCTACAACGGATTGGCTAGATTTTTGAGTAATTCAGAAAAATCTCCAAAATTACAGTAAAATAGAAAATATGATCCTGAAGAATAATTTGAAGACAGATTCTTAAAATTCAGCCAGATTTATAAATTAAAATCATGAAGTCAATTACCGCTATTGGTCGACACCGAACTTAGAGATTTTCAAAATAATCCAGAAATTTTCAGAAAATTTTAGAAAAATCCAAAATATAGAAAATAATATATGAATTTGAGATCAGTTCAGTTTAACTATTAGGTAAGTCAAATCAAATACGTATGCCGTATTGAATACTGATACTGTGACACGTACTATAGGGCCGGGGGTTACATGAACACTCTCCTGTATCCTTTTATGGATCGCCGCTCCCTCTTAGGGAGTGGACCCTTGTTCTACGTGACTGAGACACGCCCATGGTCCTTGGCTGAGGCAGCCTCCTAGGGTCCAGAGACACGAACCACGGTGTTGCGCCTGTAAATCAGCTAGAGGGGGGGAATAGGTGATGAGCTAATCAAATGGTCAATAATGCGGAATTAAAAACTTATTAAACTAAACACCACGTATAACATAAGAGTGTAGCCGAATTCCCTATGAAGGGCTCTGAACTAACTCCTCAAAATTTCTCTAAATAAGAGTTGAGGTGCCGCGTTGGCTCTCTTGGTTGAATACAAGTGTTAGCAAAACAATACCCAAGCATATAACAATAAGCACACAATATATCATGCATATAAAGATAAAGACAATAATAGCATGCAAGATATAAAGACAAAAGTAAGAGATAGAGAGTGAGCAATCGCAAACACGGGAGATTTATTTCGAGATTCGAGTATACTTGCTCTACGTCCCCGCCTTCAACACTATGAAGGATTTCCACTATAAACCGATCCCACTGGATCACTCGGTGCCGCAACACCTATAAGGAGTTCCCACTAGAACTCTTGGACTCTCTAGTCCCGTACACACCGCAAGCCCACAAGCTCGCCGAGGCCGCACCTCAAACACCGAGTTCACACACGAACTCGAAACACAGCGAACCCGCAAGTCCGCCTCCTCAAGGTACAAAGTAGAACTTTGGTGATCACAACACTTTGATCACCTAAAATCCTCTCACAACAAAGATCCCTATAGGTAGATATAGCAATGGATAGCTCAAGTGTTGTGTGAGAAAATAAGGATTGAAATGGTGGAGGAAAACTCAAGAAATCACTTTTAAAACTCTTGATAAACTCTCTTTTTAATTGGAAATATTTGCTCTCAAATAAGTGGAGAAAAACACCTAATAGGTTTGGAAAAACTGGCTCAAAACCTCTCCAAAAATCTTGTAGAAAATAACTCCCAAAAACCCCAATTCATAGGGCTAGAAAAACTAGCTGTTGGGAGCCAGGTTGGCCTGTCGGTCGACCGCTCGGTCGACCGCCAACGGTTAGATTTCTGACCGTTGGGGCGTCAGTCGACCGGCCTGGTCGATCGCTGCCTGGAACAGAGAACAGACTTCTCTGTCGGTCGACCAGCCCGGTCGACCGGGGTTTTCCAGAGAGCAGAAGCTCTCTGCGGTCGACCGGGTCGGTCGACCGGCCCTCCAGCTAGAACTGGCGTGCACGTCTGTGCACGTCGGTCGACCGACTCGGTCGACCAACTTCAAGCTCGGTCAACCGGTTCGGTCGACCGACATAAGCCAAGTCAGGTCAATTTTAGGGATAAAAATGTTGACTTTTTAGTTTAAATAAAATCCCATAAATTCACGAAAAATATACAAAAAAAGGTTCAATGTAATACTTTGATAAACAAATATGTTTGAGTAAAATCAAGACATGTTACAAACAATTTGAACTATTTTTGTAACTTAAAAATTTTAGCTAAAAACGAAAACTATATTTTTCCAAAATTGGTTTTTTCAAAACTTCTCTAAATACAAAAACAAGATATTTTAAACACTTTGAAAGCATAGGGTGTATGGATATGATCCACTACACATACATGATGAAATATCTATGTTTTTGACAATAAGCACTAAACATGATTTTGGATAAAAACATGTAAACTTTGAATACCAAAAATCAAACCGTTATTTTGTCAGAATGAAAACTCTTTTGTTTTTTTTCAAAATAGAAATTCTTTTATAAAAACTTATCTAAATCAAGAGTGTGTGTGTGTAAGATATACTTGAGCAATCCACCAATTATTCTATCCTTTACATTTTATCTAAAAACAAAATCTTATAAAAATAAACCTAGACTCAAGTCTTCTTCTTGAAGGGCTTCACTTGAAGTCTTCTCATCTTCTTGACTTGGTCCAAACTTGATCCATAGAGCTAGACTCCTCTTGAGTACTTGATGTGGTCTTGATGCACAAGCTCTTGAATCAAACCGTGCTAACTCCAAAACTTGATCTTAAATCCTTTGTTGAAACTACACACCTACTAAGATCTTGATCACAAATCTGAAACTAATTAAACACAAGATCATTAGTACCATAACTATATGAGTTGATCATCATCAAAATTAGAGTGATAGGCCTTTGGGCCAACAACGCCACTTGTGATTTTGTTCGGTAGGTTGACGATCAACCTCTCGCACCCATTCCGTGGAACGAGAGAGCGAGTATCTCGACGAGACTTTCTCATCACATAAACAACACATAAATCCTCCACCCCGTATGAAACGGGCCATAAATAGCGCCAAGAGCTTCGAATCCCAGAACATTCCACCATGCCCCCGCTGTCAGTTGTAAGGGCGGCGCCTTGAGTGCGCCAAGACATCCCTGATAGAAAGAGTCATGAGGAGTTTCACCCTCAGAGCCAGGATCTGAAAATGAAAGTACACGTTGCCTGCAGGAGGCGAGACTGTGACATCAGTCTCTGGCGAACACCATTCTATCTCGATTTTGAAAGGCAGACGAATGTCGTGCGATACTAGATACTCGTTCACCTTTTGGACATGCAGAACACACAATTTGGGGTCAAAAATTCATGATTTTCCTCGTTCTGAGAGCATCCCTCTTCCCCTTTTCCTCCATGACAACCTTCCTGCTCATTGCCTCGCTACTAGTAGCAACATACTTTCCTCCTCCAGACATTTGCAAGTTGAAAATAACATATTCAAAGATTCGGAGATCAGAAACAAAAGGAAACGAGAAGGCAGAAAGTACAAAGAAATCTAGGTTTTGTGAAAAGTCCGAGCGTTCTAGTTTCTCCTCAATTTAACGGCAGATCCTGACATCACCGTAATGATGGCTTAAGGCTAAAATATCTTTTCACACGCCAATTGTTTTTAAATCCCAACAGTTGCGCAGATTCCAACTCACTCAGATGACTTCCAAGTGACGACCATCAGCCTAGAGCGCACACGAATTGGACATGCGACGCAACTTTTAACAGCTTTTACAGATGTGACATTAAATGCAAGAATACGAAGAGGCACCCAAACTCCTCTCTAGTATTTTTCAGTTGTCTTCGCAAAGCACAAGAGTTTTACCCTTGCTGCTCAACACAAAACCATGCCAAAAGAAGAGATTAGTCTGCTCTCCTCATTTTTTCCCCTCCAATTATGTCAGCACAAGCTCATACATGCATAAGCTGGTAAATTCACCTGCATACAATCTTTTCTACTTCAACATTATTTCTTTCTCAAGTACATAAATAACATCATAGACAACTTGGTGGGAACATGAAACCAGAAGCAAATCCTGCAGCATGTTTGCAAGATGATTGTGCTGCTTGGTTCTGATAGGTGAGCTTTATGTCCTTCAAGCTAATGCCACTGCATGGGTTACTCGGCTACAATCGAAATTCACGGCGTTTTTTGACGCAGACGTTCCTCGGATACCTACATACTTCACCTGACTCACCCTTACATGAGAACTCTGATCAGGGCAGCCGATATCATGAGGGCAATAATTTTGATCGATGACGATAGGATTTTGCACATTTCGCATCACTGCGTCCATGAAGGTGACTCCATTGACGAATCCTTTCGTGTTCGTTCCCCATGTCTTGATCCTGAGCCCATTTTGTGTTCCTGAGAACACGATCGATTTTACTGTAACATTCTGCACTCCCTGTTCCTGGTGTCCTCCCTTTCCCAGGCTCCCAATGCTGTCAAGAAAATTCAGACACACATTACATAAAAGATATAGATCATTGCAAATTCAAACAGATAGGATGATAGTTTTCTGAGAATTTCGAGATTTTATAAGTTCAAGGAGTTATCAGGGAAAACCACCTAATGCCATGCCCAGGGCCGCAGAAGACGCGCTGGATCCAGAGCCCAGTAGTTCCAGGTCCAACTGACACACAGTCATCGCCGGTCATGATGTTAGTCTGCCCGATGCTGACATCACTCGACATTTGGACATGAATCCCGTCTGTGTTTGGACTATTACCTGGCGCAACAATGTTGACACCGACCACCTTCACTCCCTGGCAGCCATGGATCACAATGTGGTACAGCTCGCTGTTCATCGAGCTCATCCCAATGATTTCAACATTCTTCGAGTTGCTGAAGGTAAGAGACTGGAAGCACATGCGAAAACAGAGAGAATGATTCCATAATTTGCAAAGATACATATTTCACCAGTTATCTGATTAGTCCTAGTGCTGATTCAGTAGTACATACCGTTGCGCCATTTGGGCAGTTGTGACCTCTTAACTTGCAATTCCATACTGGTGCTCCTTGCCCATCAAGGATACCTCCGTCTATCAACACACCATCAACATTGTCGAATTCTATCCATTTGCTTGTGTCGCCACGCCTGGCATAGATGGAAGGCGCGATGATGACCCCGCTGATCAAGAATTTGATCCCGGTGTTCCTGCAGGGCCCATTGAACTTGACTTGGCTGATCAAGAACTTCCCGCTGGGCACCTGAATGGTTGCAGGGTGCGAGGATCTGCACGCAGCGGTCCAGGCCCTGAGGAATGACTGGGCCGAATCGGTCCTGCCATCCGGCTTGGCCCCGAAATGCAGAACATTGTAGGCTGCATCTGTTGTTGAGAGGAAGGAGATGAAGGAGAGGAGTTGAAGGAAGAGCAAGGTGGAGAACTTTGCCATTAGGCTTTTTTAGAGAACAGAGAAAAGGAAGGTTAAGTTTGTTGTTAGTTATGGAGTTTAATGGGGATATTTATAGTACAAGATTGGTCGATCTTTCTCTGTTTTCTTCTTTTTATTTATTTTTTTTCTTTTTTGGTAACAAAAGATTGGGAAGAAAATTGGTAACACACCAACCCACACTTGGAGCGTTGATTTGATTTCAAGTTAGGCAATAGTTCAACTTCAACAACACGATACGGCCGTAGTGGATAGAGATCTATCTATTCAACATTGAAACGTGTTGACCTTCCTAATGAAATTAGGCCCGTGAATGGTTAATTACAAGGTTAAAGTTTGGTCGTTTTCAAGTACTTGTGTATTATTTAAAAATTCGTCTACCCCTAAAGGTAGTTACGAGTATTATATTTATGGCTTTTTTAGTAAGAACAGGGCTAGCAGTATTATATTTATGTTTTTTTTTGAACAGGGCTGCAAGTATTATATTTATGTTTTTTTAAGTAAGAACAGGGCTGTTACCTTAAGTCCAAAGTTTGGTTAACTAATCGAATGGCTCGAAGAAATAGATCGTATCAATAATTACAACTTAAACAGTGATGTAACTTAATTAGTAGTTGTTCAAAAACATTTATTATTGAAAATTTCATTTAAACTTACGACCACACTTATACAAAATATATTGGTAGCTATAATAATATATCATACAACAGTCATAACCACCCCTTGGCCGGATCCGAACGGATCTGCAGGCCCTCGGCCTAATCCGCCAACCCCTCGGCCTGATCCAACCTGATTTATAAGCGCACGGTCGGGTCCTGTATCCCCTCCACGAGGGGATTCCAGCCGGAGTTGGACATATTTTGTTGCAGCTGAAGTAGTGGGGACTAGTCTTGAATGCGGTGGTGGGAGATACAGTCACGGGATGATCAGATCATAGTTGCAGATACTGTTTCGGCGGTGGCCGGCCCAGGCATGGTCAGTGCTGAGCTGTAGATGCCGTAAGTGTGGTGAAGGAGGGAAGCCACGTCTTCGATGGTGGTTACGGTCATAGGATAACCGTGTTGGAGATATACTAAAGCCTTAGCCTTTTTGTATTAGAACTCAATATATGATTTAATATCATTTCTATTTTATGAGAATCTGTATGGGCAAATGATTGTATTATATACATGCGTGTCTTGTATTCTATATTGCAGATGAGCTACTGTGCAGAGTTTGGCTTACACACAGAAGATCAGATCATCGGATCCTTATAGAACATAAGTTAGGTCTGCAATCTTAGATGGAGTTGGAGATACCATCGGTAGGATTGTAATGCAATCTTCTAAAATAGTCTATCTTGACTATAGGAGAGTGTTTGATGTCTCGGACTATTACATTGGTGCACTTTATGTGTATTGGACATGACCAAATAGAGATACTATATTAGAAAATTAACACCTCATGATTATTATGAGTGCTTAAACTCTTAATCTCGAATTGTTTAATGGACATGTGCATATTATACTCGTCTCTTTGATTCATTAAGAAGTGAGATTCTTTTATGAGTCAATAACTTCAGTGAGTTAAGTGATAATGTAATATGTACGAAATGTAATATGTATGAAGGACTTTATTCATTGACGGAATCCCTGTTCAGGTATGAGGGAATGATGATATCCTCATGAGAAGCTTATAAGTTTTGTATATGTCAAACCCTGCAGGTGGATTTAATTATCCGACATGATAAATAAGTTAAATGGTAGGTATCAAGGACAAGATGTTGATTAAATAAAATTGTTGGTAATTTAATCTAATCGACGGACATCACAAATCTTAACGTTGGGAGATTTTAGGCATATAATAATAATGATCTTGAAAGTAATTTTGAGATAAGGAAAGATGTGCAATTACAATTTTTAGTGGAATGAATTGTAATTTATGAAATTAAAGATTTTAATTCGGGTTGAAATAGGGTTTCCTAATTTTATTAGAAGTCTAATCTTTATTTGATTCCTAGTGGTTCCTATCGTAGCCTATATAAAGCCATCTATAGCTATTGGCCACAGTATGCATCATACAGAAGAAACAAAAGGAGAAAAACCCTAGTTTTCTAAAAGGCAGCCTAAAAGAGCTAAAGGAGAGATCGAAAGTTCAGAGCCCACCCTCTATCTGATCTAATGCCTTGGGAATACGATAAAAGATCGCGAGATATTCGAGATGTCATTCCAGTTCGTAGTTGAAGATTGTTAACAAGATCAATCTAGGGATATCTTGAAGGTATGATCTCTGTCTTCATTAAATCCATAGAATTGTTGTGCACAATTTTTTTATTGTTCAGCCTGTATCCATTCAAGTGATCTCAGAAATTTTCTGCACTTTCAGACCAGATACGGGATGTAGATGTGATGTTGGATGAACAATCAAGAATCAACAGCAGGCCAGATACAGTTCTCGGTCAACTGAGAAAACAACTGGAAGCCACCAGTCGATCGCTCAGTTGACCGGCCAGAAAGCAGAAAGCAACTAGAGAGCTGAGTCTCTTAGTAATTTTGGTAATCGGTCGACCGTAAGTCGCGTATCAGCTATTTCAGATTATGTTTAGGATTTGATTTTCGGGTCCGTTTTGGATTCCAATTTGTTTCGTTTTCTTTTATATATTTCTACTTTCCTAGTTAGATTAGACTTCTACTTTTGAATCCTATTTAAGGCCATTGTATTATTATTTTTTAGATCCAAGTTTTAATCAATAAAATTAAGTTTTTTTCTCTTCAATTGGTCGTGGATTCGAGTTGTCTATCTTTGCTCGGAGACTCGAGTTGTTTTTGCTCGTGGATTCGAGTATTATCCTAGCTGAAAGTTCCTTTCAGGGTTCGTCGATGTTAGAATGAGATATAGACGATATCTTCGATTCCTTATCATGTTAAGATGTCATGACAGCATTAGCGGGAGATCCAACCAGGATTAGACATGTCCGAGCAGTAGACGGCACATCTATGATGGAGGGGAGAAGTCGCGACTGAGCTAAGAACATTCTAGTGGCTTCATTTATTTGATGTTCTTTTGTTTGGGGAAGGAGCAAATTGTGTATGAGTGTTTCTACGCAATACCATTCTATCTTGGGGATGTTTCATTAAATTTTTATTAATGAAACATCGGGGGTTCTTACCTCATGATTTAATCTTAAAAAAAGTTATAATTTGTAGTGGTCAAAATTATGACCTACCTGTAAGATTACAGCACCTGAAAAGTCTAGCAAATCATGCGATCACAGACTCAAGTTTCATCCAACAGATCTCACCCGACCACCTGGCGGTCAGAGCGGTTACAACCACTAGGCACATGGGGCTAAAAGTGCGGATCTGGACTTCCATTCTCTCCAACCAGCATGACCCCGATAATCACGCACCATTTAAACCAATTACAGCTGGGGTGTTATACAGTTACAATCATGGGCAGATCCAGAGATGAAAACATTGGGGGCCACGACTCAACTCGCTATACCTCAGCTATAAAAGCCAATCTTTTACTCCTTGACTGGGGATTAAACTCTAAAGAATTGAATTTTTAGCAGAGTGTTGAGAATTCCTTATAATCCCTTTGATTTAGTGGAATCTTTATCTCTTTACACTGTGATTTTTCTCTTCTGCGGGGTTTTCACGTAAATTCTCTAATATTTGCATTGTTTTACTTTTTCTCTTACAAATTGAGTGCAAATAAATTCCCTCGAGGAATTTACCTCTACATTTGGTGTTTTTATTGAGAGCTTTTGAGTAAATACTCAAAGTTCTCCCATCCACAAGCCCTACTCAAACTTTCCTCAAAAAGCCTCGCTAGCATTGAAAATAGCTCCTCCCAGGAAGAGCGCCTCCCAGGCCACTACTACTGCTATCGCCTAAGGCAAATCAATGGCCGCTGGGGACACGGGGGTCGTCCACCCTCCTTCCTTCCCAGACGTTCACATCAAAGATGTCGGCGAAGAGCATCTTTCTCGAGCCACCACACCCGAGTTGGGGACCAACTAGCTCAAGACGTAGCTCTCCGCCGAAGGTCAACTTCTGCAAATGCTCGCTAGCCTCCAAAAATAACTGGATGAGTAGCAGGCGGAGGTGATTTGTGATCATGAGCAGACTGCCCTAGAGATAAATGCAATAGCCCGCATCCAGAATTAGCTCTTCACCCAGATTGGGATCCTTCATAAATCGCAGCCCTCTGGGTCCCACGGGGGAGGGTTCCTAAGCTCTTCTGTCACCACGTCTGTCGGCAGGGATCGCTTGCATCGAGGGTAAACGAAAGAGCAACAGGTCACTCTCCCCAAGTGGCAGTCAACACTCCGAGAACTTTAGGTCACCCAAAGTCCTAAAGATCCCCGAATGGTGGACATAGAGGGAATCATTCGAAAGCAGGTCTAGAAGGCCAGTCAACTTTTCTAGAAGGAGACGGAACCTTACAGGTTGAACATCCTTAACTCTTCGCTCTACGAGAGATCACCTTTCACTGCTTCCCGAGGAAGTTCGTGATGCCGAGTTTCGAATGCTAATCAAGAGCAACCGACCCCATCTGGCATTTCTGTCAGTACCAGGATAAGATGGCGGTTCACTCTCATGACGACCTGCTCCTAAGCCGTGTATGCCCATCCAGTCTCAAAGGCACCACCCGCGACTAGTTCTATTCGCTCATGAGACTATCTCTCCAAAACTTCGGGGAGATGAAGCAGGCCTTCTACCACCAAGACGCTTCCCGATGGGAGCTAGGAAGAACAACAATTACCTTCTTATAATCAAGATGATTCCCGGGGAGAGTCTCAACAATATGTCAGTTATTTTTAGAGCCAAATGGCTCTGGTATATTACTACAATGGTGACGCGGTTGCCGTCGTGTTCATCAGTGGGATGCAAGTCACCCACTTCTTCTATAAACATCTAGTTAAGCATGAAGTCACCAAGATGAGAGATATTGTAACGCCCCGCTCTCGCAGATACGGGGACGTTACTGCAATATTTTTTCGCAGGGCAAAAATACCCTCACATATACACACTAAGCATCAGTACAGGCAGGAATTAGTACAGAAGCACAGTAGTAATATACATTCCAACAATAATAGTACAAATACACTGTTATTACAAAGCATGATAACATTCTTGCTCGCGCCCAGAAGTACATCCAAATTGACAATGCTACCCAGAGTTTCGTTAACCGCTCCCCCAAGCGAGGGGCTAATTAGAGAGACCGAAGGCACAACCTGGTCCCCCTTAGAAGATTACGAGTCGAGCAGTTGAAGCTGTCAACAAGGCTCGATATCTCGCCAAAGGTCCACGGGGATGGAGCCGACCTCAGTCCATTCAAAAATCCTCGTGGATCAAGTATACAGTGCCATCAAGGGCCGGAGATTGTCAGGCACCTGAGGCATGTCCTATCTAACTCGAAGGGACTAGGAGCCATGGAGTATTGCGCTGTCCACAATTGTATGGGCCATTATACTGTGGACTGCCATTCTTTTTGGAGATAACTCCAGGAACAGGTGAATTGGGGCTATCTCCAAGAATTTGTCCTCAATCTCGGACAACCCTCAAAGACTAAGGTGAAGAAGGGACCCCTCGAGGTCCCACAGTCAAAGAGCCAAGCCATCAAGTATCAAGAATTGATGCCATCTTCGGTTGAGTGAGCTCGGAGATGAAGTCCCTGACCATGGTCAAGGAAATTCAGATCCCCAATGGTCACCTCGCCACCCTCAACTACTTCCTTAGCAGATTAACAGATAAGTGCAAGCCCTTCATCCTCGCCATTAAGAAGAACGGAGTGACTTCTATTGGAACGATGAGTGCGAGGCAACATTCCAAAGTCTGAAGGCTAATTTGGCATCTCCCTCTTCTCTCCAAGCCACTTCTCAATGAAACTTTGTTCCTTTACCTAGAACTGTTCGACACTGCAGTAAGCTCAGCTTTGGTTCAGGAAGATGGGGGCATAAAAAAACCAGTCTACTATGTCAGTAAGGCTCTGATCGATGCCCAGATAAGAGATACGAGGATTAAGAAGTTAATGTTCGCTCTCTTCGTCACCATGAGAAAGCTGAAGCACTACTTTCAATCCTTCTCCATCATCATGCCCCCTGAGGACCATTGCGGAGAACTATAACGTCCCAAACACATGGGTACAGAGACGTTACTACAACATATATATGTAGGTCAAAAATACCCTCCCACATATACGCTAAGAATCAGTACATGTAAGAATTAGAGTACGAAAGACATGGTACATTACACATTTCAACATATGAGTACAATTACAAAGTTATCACCGGTTGTGACACAATATTACAAGAATATTACATCACCGATAGGCGCAAATGCGAGAATACAAAAAGATATACAATATGAACAGTACAAAAGGTTCTCATGAGTTATAAAGGAAAACTCTAGAAACAACCAGGGGGCCTGGCAGGATAGGGCTCCAGATGGTCTGCCGATGATCTACGCTTCCTCTGCGCATATCTGATTAGCAACCGAAATAATCCACAAGCTCCTAGCTTCGGGATCTAAACATGCATGTCCAGGAGAGTCAGAACTTCCCAATGAGTGGTGTGGTGATGAATGCCAAGTGGCGATCATAGATAAGCATACATGTATCGATAAATCCGAGTTAAGGGCATGCATTGAAAATCGTATGGTGAGCACAGGTATACAGGAGCATGTAAGAAGGTAACAAGTAAAGTAAATATGGTAAAACCAGTTATATAAGCCTAAATTATCGATCCGTAAGGTTGGTACGTTGAAGGAATAATCCAAACAAAAACCCTCACTATATATATATATATATATATATATATATATATATATATATATATATATATATATATATATATATATAATATATATATATATATATATACCTCATGTCACTGTATCTTGAGTTCATATAACCTGAGTTGTCTCCTAAACTAAGAAAACAACATAAAAACTGATAAAATCAAAATTTCGAATACAAGCAAACCCAGCTGTACAAGCTCAATTTATGACTTCATGAGACAAGTACGTCGAAGGAATAATCCAAACAAGAAAACCCTCATCTATATATCTTATGCCTCATGTTACTGTAATCCGAGTGTATACAACCCGAATTGCAACATACAATGAACTATTAGTTGGCATCTTTTATTATTATTACTACTCGTCCTACCCATATATCTAGGTATGTGCCTTAGTGTTCCAACTTACTTACATCCATATATGAGTAAGCCGAGGTTGTTATTAAAAACTGATGATGAAACTAATGTGTTATGTTTACAATGGGTCCCATACAGACCCATGACCATGGCCCAAGATGTTCCAGTGCTGACCCGAAACCTGCAGCTAGGCCAACAGGAAGGTGGGTCTTATTGTATGACCATTCAGGAATGTAACATGAAGTAGGGAGTCGGCACTCCCCTCGGAACACCTGGAGGCCCTTAGGTAGAACTAGAAGTTTGAGTTGCACAATATACCTAGTATTATTGTAAACATGTTCATTACTTGAAGTCCATCAGTTTTTCCCTTACCCGATGTAAGTTTTCCTTTTTATAGTTTATTAATAAATTTTCAGTGTGTGAGAATGAGCAGGAGCATGTCAGGAATGTCAAGAGTGCAGCAGTATCAGGAGTACAGTTTGTACTGGTATAAATATATCAGGATATGTCAAGATGTCAGGTCATCATTCCCATATTGTGATAATTATAAGTCAAGTATCAGTCATGGCAGATGATAAGTGATATCAAACAGGTGTCAGGTGATAACAAGCAGGAGTCCGGTATCATGTAATAGCATGGTAGATATCACTAAACAGGAAAACAACATAAATACAGATTTCAAACTCCTAACAATCATCAAGGAAAGAATAATAGTTGAATTAATAAGTAGATAAGCGGACATGCATGCAAGCATACATCCAAGCGAAATTAAGCAAGCTGGAGCAAAGCTAACGTAAAGCACTAAACGCCATCTTCAGCGTGATTACCGCTCGTAGAACGACTAAACGCATACGACAGAGCGAGCATATGAACTCTCTTCTATCGCGTGTGATGACGCCACGCTCACGGTGCAACTACGCTCGATCGGAGTTAGCAGCAAAGCGCTGAGCGCTAGGTCCGCCTACCAGGCATAGCTTAAAAGACCTGACAGTCTGAACGCACTCATCTTTCGAGGAAGTGGGTGAAAGCCCAAAGGGTAATAGGCCCGAGGTAGAGTAGGTACCTACAGAGATGTTAGTACCAAACACACACATATAACAGGTGATAACTAATTTATAGATAAAGTGGTGAAAACTGGAGGTTGAGTAACACAGGAATAAAGTCAGCGAGCAGACAGGCGAACAATCAAGTGAAGCTAGATAAACTGGAACGAGGCTAGTATACAGCGCTAGAGGCTATCACGCTCGGCATAGTTATCACTCATGACGATACCACGATAATGTACAGCTACCGTTCACGGCATAATTACACTCGAACGGAGTTAGTAAGTAACTGTTGTGCTCTAGACTCGCCTACCAGGCGGAGCATGAGAGCTCGGAGGCTGAACGCAACCCGAAGGTTGGGTAGAGAAAGCCCAGAGGCTGAACGCAACCTGAAGGGTAGGTAGAGAAAGCTCAGAGGCTGAACGCAGCCCGAAGGCTAAATATAGTACCTGCATGAGATATTAGTACCACATGAGCATACATATAAACGTGATAACAATAAGACTACCGTGGAGTGGTAAAGCCCGAAGGCTGATAGGGCCCGAAGGCCAAGTAGGGAGACTGAATGCTAAACGACCACGAAAGGTCAGCCACGCATGATATAAAGTAGTAAAAGAGCACATCGCAATATATATGTACAGGAAGTAAATTATACTAATACAAGCATTCGTCATAGGTCTAATGCATGTATAGTCCTAGGCAGTTGGTCATATACATTCACAGGTACACAATACAAAACAGAATACAGTTTACAATGCGGGGGGATAAAATACAAATGTTCCAAAATGCAGACAACCCGTCGAAGTGGGGACACCCAATAAAAAGGTGGGGACACTCGCCTATAAATCTTCAGAAAATGCCGTCAAGTTTCGAGAATACTAGAAATACGTGCACGCCACCAATATCATTGAAATATAAATATATATTTTTTTAGTGTGAGAGAGCTAGAGAGAGAAGAGAGATAGCAAGAGAGAGAGAGAGAGAGAGCTGGAGAGAGCAACATGAGAGAGAGAGAGCGAGTGAATCAAGAAAGAGAAATCTGAAAGAGAGAGGGGGGCTGCTGCCCCTTCTCTCTGGTCAAGGCCTGGCCCAACCAGGATGTGGCCAGCCCAGCCTTGTTCGTGCAGCCAGGGGGAGCCAGGGAGGCAGCGTTGGCCGCCGTGGCTGGCGCAGGTAGAGGGCGGTCGCGGACCACCCCAAGGAGGAGGAGAAGGGGAAAGGTGGAGGAGTTGTTGTGTGCTGGAGAAGATGGTAAAGGTGGAGATGGTGATTTATGGTGGAGATATGGGTGGTGGGAGTGGTGGCCATGGGTGGTTAAGGAGGTGAGGGTGATGGATTGGTGGTGGTGATGAATGGATGAGGAGGAGTTTGGTGGTGAGGATTTGAAGTGGAAGAAGTGGAGATGATGTTGATGGTGATGCTTGGAGGTGGTGAAAAAGGAGATGGGGAGTGGTTTGATCGGAGTTGGCTCATCAGAGCTGGTGCCATGCCAGAGTTGGGGCCATGCGCCGGTGGCGGCGGCTGCTTAGGGTGGAGAGAGAAAGGGGAAGAGATGAAATTGGAGAGTGAATGAGAGAGAGAAAGAGAGGGAGAGTGAGAATAGAGAGAATTTTAGAGATAAGGGGAGAGAGAGAGGGGATTACATAGGGGGAGGAGAAGAAGGCGCTACGCAGTTCGTGCCAGCGGAAGAAGAAAGAAGAGAGAAACAAAAAGAAAAAGAAAAAGAAAGGAAGAATGTAAAGGGAGATATTTTTTGGGTTTTTGTGTGGTGGAGAAAAACAGAAAATTAAAAAGAAAGAAAAAGGAAAAAGGAGAAATAAATGAGTGGAGGAGAAAACTTAGGAAAAGAAGAAAAAGGAAAAAAATCTAGATAAATTTTTAGATCTGGGAAAATACCGAAAATATCCGAAATGTCGGAAAAATTGAGTAACTCAGAAAGCTCTCCAAAAATTTTCAAAAATAGTAAATATTATATTAAACACCATGGTGAAATCAAATTTTAGAAATTCATTCCCGTTTTTAAATAAAAATCTGGGAGTTTACTGGCGATACCGGTTGACACCAAAACCAGCCGAACTTTGATAAATTCAAAAAAATTCTTAAAAATATGTTTAGATAGAAAATGTGATTCTAAGAGCTAATGTAAAAGTAGATTATAGAAATTCAACTCCGCTAGTAAATTCAAAATTCTGTAATCGATCAGTGGCATTGGTCGTTACCGGTTTTGAAGATTTTGCAGAATAATTCTGAAAAATTTCAAAAAAATCTTAAAAAATCTAAAATATTGGAAAACAATATTTAAAACTAAAATTGATCAAATCTAACCACCAGAAAGATCAAATTGAGAAATACACTAGGATTGGGTCTCCTGTTCAGACTGGGGCTGACTCTGAGTACACAATCTGGATCCAATGCAAAACAATCACATAAATAATCATATAAACAAAAATAAATAAAAAAACTAAATCGAAAAATATGGTCAAAAAATTTGATTACGTATCTAAGTACGTATTTGGGAACAGGGTGTTACATTCCATTCACCGTACAAAAATTTCATCCTCGAAATATCTATAAGGGAAAAATGAACACAGGAAAGATAGGGACGAGGATTATACCACTTAAGATATGAATTACTTAGAAAAAAGTTCAAAATCAGCCGAACGGTACACTCAGGACCTGAATTTCTTTTGCCCTTCCTGGCGTATAAAACTTTAGACTGTGCTATATCATTACTGATCTGATATCCATTACGAAGAACATTACTGAAACTTCTAAAAATTAATCCATTCTGAATAACATATAAGTTGAGCTATCTTAGAAACTGGCCAAACTTTTATTGCTTGAATTCTGTTAGAACCAACGACGATACCTCAGGACTATGATACTTATCTTCTCAGAACCATATTTACTCTGCTGAGCGTGAAGCTATTTCTGACAAAGAGTTTATAATAAGATTACCAGATATTCTGCATGTTCTATGTCACTCTGAAAGTAGACCAAAATATTGCAGATAAAGAAAACCCATAAACTGATCATAATT
Source organism: Agave tequilana (assembly GCA_038442645.1). Taxonomy (NCBI): domain Eukaryota; kingdom Viridiplantae; phylum Streptophyta; class Magnoliopsida; order Asparagales; family Asparagaceae; genus Agave; species Agave tequilana. Next base: position 161,098 of record JAVJIF010012395.1, read on the forward strand.
AAATATAAAAGACCAATAATAGGGGTTCTGAATGTTGGGCGTCGATTACTCTGAAAGGCTTAACTAAGAACTAAGAACTTATAAGAATCATAAAGAGTTCTGAATACTGACTTCTGGGTGATAACTCGTCTGTAAATTAAATATTCAGAGAATACCCAAGTCCTGAAGGGTTGACCGAAAGGATCGTTAACAAAGATTAGAAGCAATGAGAAAATCTGGTTCGTTCAATCCGTAATATGTTAGGCAGAAGAAACCAAAGAACAAGACTAGAGTACTAAACTCTAACGGAACTAGCCATAAGCGGAAACAACATAAAAACTGATAAAACTGATAAAATTAATAATATCAAATAAAAGCAAAACCAGTTGTACAAGCTCAACTTACAACTTCATAAGACAAGTACGTCTAAGGAATAATCCAAACAAGAAAACCCTCATCTATATACCTCATGCCCCATGTTACCGTAATCTGAGTGTATACAACTCGAATTGCAAAACATACAACGAACTATTAGAGGGCATCTTTTATTAGTATTATTACTCATCCTACTCATATATCTAGGTATGTGCCCTAGCCCCCCAACACACATACATTCATATATGAGTAAGCCGAGATTGTTATTAAAAATCATGACAAAACCAATGTGTTATGTTTACAATGGTCACGTACATAGCCGGGACCATGGTCCAAGATGTTCCGGTGTTGACCAGGAACCTACCGCTAGGCAAATTGGAAGGTGGGTCTTATTATATACCCATTCAGGAATGTAACAGGAGGTAGGGAGTCAGCGCTCTCCTCGGAACATCTGGAGGCCCTCAGGTAGAACCGAAAGTTTGAGTTGCACAACATACCTAATACCATTATAAACATATTAACCACTTGAAGTTCATCAGCTTCCCCCTTAGCCGATTTAAGTTGTCCTTTTTATAATTTATTAGATAATTATCAGTATACGAGAATGAGCAGGAGCTATCAGGAATGTCAGGAGTATAGGTGTATCAGGAGTACGATTTGTACTGGTATAAATATATTAGAATATGTCAAGCTATCAGGTCATCATTCCCGTATTGTGATAACTATAGTCAAGTATCAGTCATGGCAGGTGATAAGTGATATCAAACAGGTGTCAGGTGATTACAAGCAAAAGTCAGTTGTCATGTAATAGCATGGTAGATATCACTAAACAAGAAAACAATATAAATACAGATTTAAAACTATTCACAATCATCAAGAAAAGAATAATAGTTAAATTAACAAGTAGAGAAGCAGACATGCAAGCAAGCGTACATCCAAGCGAAGCTAATCAAGCTGGAGAGAAGCTCACGTACAGTGTTTTCCATTGATTTGCAAAGGGAAAAACTTACAATAAAAAGAGTTGAGGAGCTAAATTACAAGTATTCTAAAAGATTACAAGTAGATCTCCTCAGAGATTCTGGAGAAGTATGCCGATAGGAGTCTGGTCAGGCGCGACCACTTTGTCCCTTTGACGATGCGAACGATGAGATTCTCTTCTCGCCTGGTTCGGAGAATCAGAGAACAGAAAGTTGGTAGAACCCTCTTGCTACTTCTGAAAACCGCCTTCAATAGGAATTCCTTCTCGCCTGGTTCCGGAAATTCCTTGAGAAGAAGGGAGGTATTAGGGTATCAGCACCCTGAATAGAGAAGCAATTCTCTATAAAGTCTCTGAATTCAAGAACGCACGGTGCGTTGTGAAGAAGTCTCTGCTTGTGGAGTCTTCTCTCTTGCGCGTCTTTCGCATGTCCTCTCTCCTTGTGCCCCTAGTGGGCTATTTATAGGGAGAGCAGGGGTATAATTGTCCCTTGAAAATATGAAAACAGATTGAATCAAATCTGTTTAAATCTGGAAAGTAGCCTTGCTGCGAGGCTAGGATCAGCTTCTGCGAAGCTAGAAATAGCAGGTTGGTTGATGTTCTTGATCTGTTTTGATCCTTTCCATATAATTGAAAGATTTCCCCTGATCCTCTTACTCGTTTTAGGAGAGTCAAGAGATTATGGCAATCAACTGCCAAATTTGATCTCAGATTTGATCTTGATTGGATTTGATCTCAATCCTGATTAGATTTGATCTCATCTGGAGATTCAATTGGTCAAAGGTTGACCATAGCAGACCAGCAGCGGCGCTGCCCGCTTTGAACTCACAGCGGAGCTGGAGGCAGTATCTGGCGAAGCCAGAAGAAAGGCTTCTTCGGCGGAGCTAGATGTCATCTGTTGCGAAGCTACCATATACCCTTTCTGCGCAGTTGCATGTGGCTTCAGGCGGAGCTGACTCTCTCTGCGGAGTTACGCTTTAGCAGTTCAGGCGAAGCTATGAGTTAGCTTCCTGGCGGAGCTTTGAATGGCTTCAAGGCGAAGTTGGATGATCTTAGCCTCTCAGACGAGGCTATCCCTTTGGGCTCATGTGATGCTAAGTGCTAGCATCTTAGACCTGCTGAGATTTGTTTAGAGACAATCCGGGCTCACTGTCTGCTTGCTGGATTAGTGGAGTCCAGGTTTCTTTCTTGTCCCTCGGAGATGGGTGAAAACTGGTCGTCAGCTTGTCTGTCACTCGTCTTTTGTGAATGTTAACAAGTTTAGACATTGTTCAGGCCAGTAAGAATCTTGTCTTTTTTAAGTGTCAACAAGACCCCCTTTAAAGTTTTCAAAAGTCTGCAATAGCTCAGACTTCGAAATACTTTGAATTGCTTTGATTGATGGTATGTGCGCACGTCGCCATGGTGGTTGAGTTCAGCTTCGCTTTCAATCCTGCTTTGGATAGATTCGCCGAAGAATCTGTAGATTCACGTCTGGGTAGCTTCGCGTCTGGGCTTCCCAGAATAAGTTCGCTCTGGAATATCTGCTTTTTTCCCGAGGCCAACTGCTTTGGGCAAGTCACGAGATGACTTCTCTTGCATTAATCGACGGAGATCATTCCCTTGTGCGTTTTTGAGGGAGGATATTCTCTTTTTCAAGGCGCCATAAATGCCTTTATGAGGGAGACGCTTCTTCCTTTGCACGGTTCCAAGGGAAACCGTCCCTTTTCTCAAGGCACAATAAATGCCTTAAATGCGCTCGTGCTTCCACGCTTGAGGCGACAATGCTCAGGCCATGAGGCCTATAAATAGGACATCTGAGGTCCTCTGAAGAGAAGTGATCTGCTCTTCTTCTTTTTTCTTAGTTGAGAGAGATACTCAGATCTCTGAACTAGTGGGGATGCCCACTCTGGTTATTACCCGGCCAAGGACCGGTAAGTCTTGATCATTCAAAGACTTCACCAATGATCTTTTAGGGAATTCATCTCCTTAATTTAGCTTTAACAGCTGTCTCAGGGATTGATTTCCCTTGTTCTTTATTTTGCAATTAACTGATCTGCAGAGAAGGGTTTCAGCCCAACTTCCCAGCGAAGCTATCACTTGACTAAAGAAAGATAATTGCATGCTTGTTAGGTTCGCCACACAGGCAAAGCTTGGGACTTAGTCTCTCCAAAGTTGAGCCAGTCTTACCATATAGGTGGGGTCAAACTGCATCCCTCAGGATCAGTTTGACTTAGCCATATAGGCGAGGCTAGGACTTGGCCTATGCTAAGCTAGCCTATCATCACTGTGCAAGCGAGGCTATCCTCTGCTTAACTGAATCTGAAATCCATTCTGCAACTGAATCGGATATAAATTGTTTCGCCCCAAAGAATTTGACTTAGCATTTCCTTTGACTTACTGCTAACTTGTTTCAGTTTGCATTGTAGTGAGCTATATCCGCCAATCTTGTGACTTGATGAAAGAAACCTGGAAATTTTTTCTTGCTTTTCCAGTTGAGATATTACTCTTAAGCAGAAGGAACAAACTGAGGCAGCCGCTGTGCGTCTCAGAGGAGGTTGGCAGTCGCTTATCCGAGATGATCCACTTCGAGGCGAGACTGGTAGTCGCTTATCTGAGATGATCCACTTCGGGAAAGCGAACGTCACCTGTAAGGTCTCGGATCCTCCATTGCCAATTTTCATCAAACCTGCTGGTGGCGATCAGTCCTTCACCAATTTAAGGAAGATCCAGCTTCCTGGTGGCACCATCTGTCCTGGTGGCACCATCTGTCCTGGTGGCACCATCTGTTCTGCGAAGGATTACGGCCTTGTGCAGGAGTGAAGACTCTTCGTGTCCAGTTGGTTAGGCTTGGAAGTAGATAGGACCACTTGTATGCCTTTTGAGCAAATGACTCTGTTGTATGAAACACAACTTTGATGTAGTATCAATGTACCTTTCCTTTTAAATGAAAGTTCATTTTCTGCTCATCTGATTTGCTATGCCTTCATTTTGAATTCGGCTAGAGGAGCTAAACTTCATGCGAGGTTAAAGATAGGATTCCATCTGAAACAGGAACGAGCTTCCAGCGAAGCTAGCATATCTGCGAAGTTCGGCCTATGCCTTCAGCGAAGCTAAGGCAATCCTTCTGGCGAAGTCATTGATGTATTGTGCGAAGTCCGCATTTGACTCGCGGCGAAGTTTGCCCTTAGCGGAGCTGAATCAGCGCTTCTCGGGAAGGCGTTTAGGCGCCGTTTCAAATTAATTCGAACGGCGGCCTGTGCTTTTTATGAGGCGTCGTTTCAGGCAATCATTGGCCTATAAAAGTCTGATCGGGCTGAGAGAGAACGGATTACTTCTCTTTAAAAAATTTTAGAGAACTTTGACTCTTTTTCTTCTTCTTTCCTCTTCATTCAAGATTTTAAGAACTTTCACAGTTCTTCAATGGCGCCCAAGAGACGAGCGGGAAAAGAAGTGGCAACTTCTGCAGCGGAGGGTCCTTCTCCTCCTCCGGTCGTTGAACGACCAATCGCTGGTATGGAACTTTCCCTTTCGATTAGAGACTGCCGTCTCTCTTTTAAAGCCGATGTCTGGCTGTCTTTGGATGAACCCAAAAATGATCAATTATGATCTGTTATTCTTAGGGAATTCAGTTCCCTGAATTTCCCTTGCTTTCTTGAATGGGAATCCAAGAACTGAAGAGTTCTTCTTTAAACTTCCAGGCGAAGCTATCCCTTAGGCTGTGTACAACAGGATGCAGAGCTGTCCTTTCAAACATGACTGAAAGGACCTTAATGCCCTTAAAAAAATGATTTTTGGACCAAAATATCCTCCTGACGAAGTTAGTCTTTAGGGCTGTATTGCATTCTGTTTAGCTTCTAAAGCGAAGCTAACACTTGGATATTTCCTTGTATCCAGCTTTTGTTGCGAAGTGCGAAATTAACTGCAATTGCGAAGCTAAGCTTTGGGGCAAAGCTATCGTTAGGCCAGCTTCGCTCAGAGGGTGAGGCTATGCCTTGTCAAATTTTGCTTTCTGGTTTTAGCCCTCGTTCGGTTGATGAACTAATCATAGTTTCTCTTTGTTCCTGCAGTGCAACTACACTCCTGGTCCTTTGAACAGTCTATTTAGGATGACCAGGAGATCAGACGGCAATGTTAGCCTACAATTCTAAGGGCAGGCTTATCTGTTTAGTGAGCGGAGCTCTCTCGTTCGAGACACGCTTATTTATGGTGGGGATCAATGCTCTACGAGGAGCATTCTGACTACGGCTCCCCTTGAAGATATTGACCGTCGAACCTATAGGAAGCCCGACTTCATGTTCGGGGACGTCGCGCCAGACCCTGATCGCCAGCTGCTGGCCGGGGAGGGGCAATGGTTTTCCAGTTGGATGGCGAGAAATTCTATCTTCCGTCTAACAAGCGGCATTTTTCTTTGTCTTCCTTCCAATGCGTGACGCAGGCTCGGAAGATGTTGTGGGAAGTGAGCCGGAGTACTGACTCCGTCCATGTAGGAAAATTGATGCTTCAGTCTCCTGGTTATGCAAGAGCGGGGCATCCTCGTTGCATAATGGGTCTACATCCTGGAAATGTGTCGCGAGACATCCCAGTGGGAGAAAATCCTGCGGTGGCACAAACCTTTGGCAATCAACTATTTAAAGTTAATGGGAACTATCCGGCCACTGATTTCAGAATTCTAGGCTGGATTCACCCTCCGAAGGCATGGTGGAGGGATTTAACTGTATACGTCCTTGCTCATTTCAATGAGGATCTGGAGAGGCTGAACCTTCATGAGGCCGTCAGGGCGACCTGCTACGGCATTCAGATGAGCGTAGCGTGCTTCTACGCCATCTTTGAGTTGTACTGCCCGGCTACAGGGACTTTTTTCACCCCTGTTGGCGAACTGGGTATGGCTCTGCATGAGATGTGGGAAGTCTCTGCTCTGCCTTTGGGGTCTTTCCCATATGAAGAATACTTCCCGTGTGAGGCGGAATTGGCATCTGGAGAAGCAAGAGCCCGCCTTGTTTGAGACCTACCGGGAGTTAATGTCCCAATTGTACATTTGCTCCAGTATGCATGGAAGCAATAAGGGACTTCATGCAACTTGAAGAGCTGGGAGATTATTTGTTCCCCGATATGGAAAACACTCCTGAAGGGGCTCATTGTGGAGTTGCTGACGAGGACATCTTTAGCCGGATGCAAAAGCATTCTCAAGGGATCTAGTTGTGGAAGAAGATGATGGTCCCTATGAAAAAGGCGATGTTCTTCGGAGTTTCCATCACCAGGCTCGTCGGCCGATGTCCCGGAAGGCGCTGCTGGCTGGCTTCTTGACAGTCTGGCTGAAGAGGTGTGTGGTGCCGTCTTCTTCGGGCGACGTCATTCATCCGAATGTCCTGCTGCCTGTTGTTCGTCTAGTCCATGGTCGTTCTCTGGGACTTCTTCCGGCCATGGTGTGCTGTATCCAGAGAGGCCTTCGTGCCTTAACGGAGGCTTTTTGCAGGCCGCCAACGACGAAGCGTGGAAAGGGGACCATTTTGCTCCGCGACGGACCCAATCCCAGGATATGTCTGCCGTACACTTATTTAATGGCATGGTTCGCCCTGCACTGTCCCTCTTTGATTGAAGCTGGAGAGGACCCCCCCCGAAGGTGTTCGAATGGCGCTTCTCCGCCGATTCGAAGGATGTTCCTGGCAAAAGACTTACGTGGCTGAGGCCCGTAAATTGGTGCGTCGCTATGACGTCTATAGTCTTTTCCGCTTCTTCTCCCATATTCGGAATGCAGGCTATGATGAGGAGTTCAAAGACGCGGGGAAAGGGTAGACATCCCTGAGCCGGGGAATTTTTGAGTGGCTGGTCAGTATTCGGCCCTCACATTTATTATACAGAAGCGGGGATACCTGCTACTTGGAGCCTTATGTTTTAAGTCGGTTTGCTCGACAGTTTGGATATGACCAACTGTATGTGAACAACCCAAATCTCAATTTGGCCTTCATGGGGAGCCTCATTGATGGAGCCCGAGCCTGGTGATTCATCATTGCACGCTGTACCGAGGCGCGCTGCGTATGCCGTTGAGGACTCCTAACCTTCTAATGACCCTGAGCTTCTTCCAGTGGTATGCAACTTCCAGCTCCACACCCCTCAGATTCACTGTTAACAATTCTGGTGTGAAGTTAATTTCTCAGCGGCTAAAGCAGAAGGTCTCTGAGAAAAAGGAAGGTAAGAGGGTTTGCGTCCCAGGCATAGAAGAATTCGTTGCTGTTGATGACAGCGAAGCTTCGGATGCGAAAAGTCCTCGCTTCGAAGCGGAGACAGGTACCGAGACTCCTGCAGCTGGTTCTGGTGTGATGGGATAGCTCCCCCAAGACATGTAGAAGAAGCAGAAGAGGAGGATCCCGACGTTCCTCTTAAGCGCAAACGGACAGGTGGGTCTCGTAGGAAGCAGTTTGTGAAGAAGCCCCGTCGCCAAGCTCCTACGGTCGTTGTAGAGGGCGAACCATCTATGGCGCTTCCTCCTCTTGTCCCATTAGTAGCTGAACCGTCAGTTGCTGGACCGACGACTGGCGAAATTGCTCCGGACTTGGGTAAAGTCAACTCCGCCCTTGTAATATACCTTATATGTGTTTTAGACAGCTCATCATTTGTTTGCGATGCAGGAACTGAGGCGGTGACAAGCTCGAGAGCTGCGGCCGTCGAAGAACATGGGGAACATTATGATCCCCTATTCACCTATAAAGAGGGTGATGAGGCTGGCTATTTTGCCGTCTCAGAGAGTCCGGAGATGATGATGTGGTTGGCGTAGGTCCTTCGGGCGCCGGACTTCGAAAGGAGGTTCTGAAACTTCTAGCTCCTTTGGGTGGACCACGGAGGGTTCGGCGAGCGAGGGTGAGCCGGCTGTCCGTGTTGATTCTGCCAAAGATTTTCCGATGGAGCCTATAGAGACTGATGTAGCCGCCAAGACGATTGAGGCGACATCATCTTTTGGTATTGGTTTGGCTTTTTGACTTTACTATTTGTTGTGTCCTGCCTAAACACAATCTTGTTGCAGGTATTCCGCCTCTGGGTGCGTCAACTACAAGAGAGCCAACCGATCTTCCCGAGGGGTCCAGGGGTGACATGAGCACTTCAACCGCGGCGGATGCTGCTGTGTTGGATGCTTTGTATGGTGACCTGCCCCCTTATCGGCCTGAACCAGCCAGAGGAACAGAGGTTGAAGGGACGGTAGTCACGGAGGCAACTTCACTCCCAACTATATCAACGAGTGAGGTGCCATCAGTTTTGCCAGGTGCGGAGCTGAGGGTGATTACAAGTCCTACTTCCCAACGCTGGTGATTGAGCCTGCTGTCTAGGAAATGGTCACTAATCTGACCTCGGTTGTGGCTAGTGTACTGGTTTCGATGAAGACTCCTCCGAGATCACCGATGACCTGCCATGCTGCTGCAGCCAGTGTTCCCACTGTTGCTTCCACAGTGATGTCAATAAAGACGGTGGAATCTTCGAGGCTGCCCGTCTGCCAGGAGCGATGAGGCCGAGAATGAATTTGTAGCTGAAATAGTCGACAACTTTTATAAAGGCTTGAAGTGATCCATCGATCTGGTCTTGAAAGGCTCAACTATGCCATTTTCTACTTTAAAGGTGATCCTCTCCCGCAGTATTGAGAATATCCGAGACTTCGGAGGGGATAACCAGGCTGCTGCATTAGAGCTTCTGGTAGACCAATTTGAGAGGGACGTAGAAGAATGGCGCCGTCTCGGCCGTTCAGACCTAGAGTCTTCGGTTGACGAGCAGCTTGCGCACCTTGTCGCTCAAATGCGTGAAGCTCATCTTGCTGCTCAGGAAGCTGCTAAGGCCATTTCTTCGGACTTGAAATCCTTGGAGACAAGGAAGATAGAGCTCGGGGACGCTATAGATGCTTCTAGCAGTGCTCTTCTTGACGCTGAAGATAAAATTGAAAGGCCAAGGAGATGATTAGGAAGGCAAATCTTCTCTTATCCAAGGCTGAACCTGTGCGTCTTGAAGGGACTGTGCGGCTTGAGCAACTCAAGGCTCAGGGTGACGAGCTTTCGTGGCAAGAGTTGGCTCAGAGGGAAACCTTGGCTGAAGTTGAATCTCGCTTCGCCCAGACGGCGAGTTTTAATGAAGCTGAGCTAAGGTCGCATGCTCTTGTCAGGGCTGCCGATGATAGGGAGGCAAGGCTAGCCTTCCTTGAAGAACGAATCAGATTATATGACGTACGCTCGTAGCTTGTAATATATGTGCCTCCATGTATCCCTTCCTTTTTGGAATCAATAAAAGTAATTTTGTCTTGACCTTCCTGTCATGTTTCCAACTTGTTCTACTTTCTGAATTGTCGCTTCCAAGTTGTGTTGCAGCCACTTGAGAACATAGTCCTTGCTGGATTGAATAATGAGACTTGGCTATCTGCCGGTTCAGAGGTCGCACTGACGTAACCGTTGAGAAGCCACCAAGCTCAAGATTAGCCTTTATGGGGCTAAAAGGGTAATACTTGTCTTTTGTAAATGTCAACAAGTATCGAGACCTGTCTTTTGTAAATGTCAACAGGCTCAAGGTTGAGACTTGTCTTTTGTAAATGTCAACAAGCTCGAAATTGAGACTTGGCTGTCTGCTGGTTCAGAGGTCGCAATGACATAACCGATTGAGACGCCACCAAGCTCAAGGTAGGTGATACTTATCTTTTGTAAATGTCAATAAGTATCGAGACCTATCTTTTGTAAATGTCAATAGGCTCAAGGTTGAGACTTGTCTTTTGTAAATGTCAACAAGCTTGAAATTGAGACTTGGCTGTCCGCTAGTTCAGAGGTCGCAATGACATAACTGATTGAGACGCCACCAAGCTCAAGGTTGGTGATACTTATCTTTTGTAAATATCAATAAGCATCGAGACCTATCTTTTGTAAATGTCAACAGGCTCAAGGTTGAGACTTGTCTTTTGTAAATGTCAACAAGCTCAAAATTGAGACTTGGCTGTCTGCTGGTTCAGAGGTCGCAATGACATAACAGATTGAGACGCCACCAAGCTCAAGGTTGGTGATACTTATCTTTTGTAAATGTCAATAAGTATCGAGACCTGTCTTTTGTAAATGTCAACAGGCTCAAGGTTGAGACTTGTCTTTGTAAATATCAACAAGCTCGAAATTGAGACTTGGCTGTCCGCTCGTTCAGAGGTCGCAATGACATAACCGATTGAGACGCCACCAAGCTCAAGGTTGGTGATACTTATCTTTTGTAAATGTCATTAAGTATCGAGACCTGTCTTTTGTAAATGTCAACAGGATCAAGGTTGAGACTTGTCTTTTGTAAATGTCAACAAGCTCGAAATGAGACTTGGCTGTCCGCTTTGGCAGAGGATACTTAGGTTCGCAAGGAACCTGATTAGCCACACGCGAGGTTGAAGGGTGTTGGCAGAATTCTGCTTCTGGTTCCTGCTTCGAAACCTTAGTCATGGAGACCTTTCTATGCTTCCGTGCTCGAAGCATTAGACCACCCCCCTGAGAGGATTTCTTCAAATCTTCCTTGGTCGAATTGAACGACCAGGTTCTCGTAAGTGAAGGACTTGGACTGCGGGCGTGCTTCCTTATTGTGCCAGAGAACCGCAGTAGGCTCGCAGATAGCCTTATCCGTCTCCGCAGAGACTTACCTTGAAGATTTAGCCAGAGAGGCCCTGGCTGCACCGGCTTTTCTGAATTTAGAGTTAGACCCGCAGGTCTGTTCGTCGCATTACGACACTTGATTCTCAGCAGTGGAGAATTCAGTCCCCAGCGGAGTCGCCACCTTATTTTTCATTGATTTGCAAAGGGAAAAACTTACACTAAAAGAGTTGAGGAGCTAAATTACAAGTATTCTAAATGATTACAAGTAGATCTCCTTAGAGATTCTGGAGAAGTGTGCCGATAGGAGTCTGGTCAGCGCGCGACCACTTTGTCCCTTTGACGATGCGAGCGATGAGATTCCCTTCTCACCTGGTTCAGGGAATCAGATAACAGAAAGTTGGTAGAACCTCTTGCTACTTCTCAAAACCGCCTTCAATTAGGAATTCCTTCTCACCTAGTTCTGAAAATTTCTTGAGAAGAAGAGAGGTATTAGGGTATCAGCACCCTGAATAGAGAAGCAATTCTCTATAAAGTCTCTGAATTCAAGAACGCACGGTGCGTTGTGAAGAAGTCTCTGCTTGTAGAGTCTTCTCTTGCGCGTCTGTCGCATGTCCTCTCTCCTTGTGCCCTGGTGGGCTATTTATAGGGAGAGCAGGGGTATAATTGTCCCTTGAAAATATGAAAACAGATTGAATCAAATCTGTTTAAATCTAGAAAGTAGCCTTGCTGCGAGGCTAGGATCAGCTTCTGCGAAGCTAGAAATAGCAGGTTGGTTGATCTTCTTGATCTGTTTTGATCCTTTCCATATAATTAGAAGATTTTCCCTGATCCTCTTACTCGTTTTAGGAGAATCAAGAGATTATGACAATCAACTGCCAAATTTGATTTCAGATTTGATCTTGATTGGATTTGATGTCAATCCTGATTAGATTTTATCTCATCTGGAGATTCAATTAGTCAAAGGTTGACCATAGCAGACCAGCAGCGGCGCTGCCCGCTTTGAACTCACAGCGGAGCTGGAGGCAGTATCTGGCGAAGTCAGAAGAAAGGCTTCTTCGGTGGAGCTAATGTCATCTATTGCGAAGCTACCATATACCCTTTCTGCGCAGTTGCATGTGGCTTCAGGCGGAGCTGACTCTCTCTGTGGAGTTACGCTTTAGCAGTTCAGGCGAAGCTATAAGTTAGCTTCCTGGCGGAGCTTTGAATGGCTTCAAGGCGAAGTTGGATGATCTTAGCCTCTCAGGCGAGCTATCCCTTTGGGCTCATGTGATGCTAAGTGCTAGCATCTTAGACCTGCTGAGGTCTTTTTAGAGACAATCCGGGCTCACTGTCTGCTTGCTGGATCAGTGGAGTCCAGGTTGCTTCCTTGTCCCTCGGAGATGGGTGAAAACTGGTCGTCAGCTTGTCTGTCACTCGTCTTTTGTAAATGTCAACAAGTTTAGACATTGTTCAGGCCAGTAAGAATCTTGTCTTTTTTAAGTGTCAACATACAGCACTAGACACCATCACATTTGGCGTGGTTACCGCTCGCGGCGCGACTAAATGCATACGACAGAGCGAGTGTATGAATATTATTATACCACGTGTGACTAAGCCGCACTCACGGTATAACTATGCTCGAACGGACTTAGCAGAAAGCGTTGAGTGCTAGGTCCACCTATCAGGCGTAGCTTAAAAGACCTGACAGTCTGAATGCACTTCTCTTTCGAGGAAGTGGGTAAAAGCCCAAGGCTAATAGGCCCGAAGGCAGAGTAGGTACCTGCAGAGGTGTTGTACCAAACACAACATATATAACAGGTGATACTAATCTATCAGTAAAGTGGTGAAAGCCGAAGCTGAGTTGAAAAACACCTAGAGGGGGGTGAATCGGTGTTAATGCTAATCTAATGATCTTTTTAAACAGTATGAATATATGATTCAAACGGTCCACTCAAAATAAGAAATTGAAGCCGAATTTCCCGTGAAGGGCTCTAAAACTTCTCCTCTTTGATTCCTATAGATTATGAGTTGAGGCGCGTTATTGCTTTCTTATTGAGATGAGTAGAGACCGGGAAATGGAAGAATGAAATGGATGCAATAATGAAGTGCACACAAGATATATCACAGATAGAAATGTAGAGCAATAAAGAGCAATAAGAGAATCAATCGCAAATATAAAGGATTTGTTTCGAGGTTCGAGCTACCGCTCTACGTCCCCGCCTTCACCACCGTGAAGGGTTTCCACTAAATCCACCGAGGAAATTTTACAAAAGGTCAACCGAAGACCGGAGTACCGAACTCCACCAATCCAACCTCTCCACAATGAGGGCTCTCAACACAAAGAACAATAAGTAACAAGGTGATCAACAAAGGACCACACACTTCTCTTTACAACTCCTAATAGAATGAGGAAGTATTTTGGCTCAAGAAGTGTAGAGAAAAATTCAGTTGTAAAGTAGTACTAAATAGCTTGAAAATAACTGAAAACTAGTATCCAAGAATGCACTTAGAAAATTGAAGGCCTTTGAAAACTTTTCTTTCTTTTTGGAAACTGAAAACAATAGGATTTTTCTGTATTTTGCAAGTAACCAATCCCTCTATTTATAGGGATTAGAGAAAATCTAATCATCATTAAAACTAGCTTATTAGGTCAGAAAATAGCCCACAAAAAAATCAGAGGGATCAGACCAAAATATCTCAATCAAATCCCATGATTAAACTCTGAAAACTAGCCGTCAGGGCTGCTGGCGCTGTCGGTCGACCGGCCCGGTCGACCGACAGTCCATTGGGAAACTAGCCGTTGGACTCGATCGACTGGTCGGTCAACCGGCAGCCAAAGAAAAAATTTCTCTTTGTTCTGTCGGTCGACTGGCACGGTCGACCGACAAAACCCGAGAGCAAAGGGCTTTCAGTCGGTCGATCGGTCCGGTCGACCGACAGACGTGCACAAACGTGCACGCCCTGACCACAAGGCTCGGTCGACCGGTCCGGTCGACCGATCAAGCCTGAAATGGATCCGGTCCGACCGGCCGGTCGACCGACAAGGCCTGAAACAGGATTTTTTCTAGGAAATATTTTGAACTTTAAAAAATTTTCAAAATAAATTTTTAAGGCTATAGATTACTAAGTATCATGCTATAAAGGTTGGTATACATGATATAAATAAGATGTAAAATTGTAAAATAATTTGAGTCTTGTATAACCATCAAGACATGTACCTAAATCAAATACCAAAACAAAAATTCGTATTTTTGAAAAATGATGGTGTGTGTGTGTTTTCTTGAGCCAACTTAACATAACCTCATTCTTTAACAAACTAATTCTTTACAAAGGTTCTAGGTGACTACAAGGTCTTCAAATTAGGGCTTCTCCATGGAATGTTGCATAGCTTGTATTCTTGAACCCGAATTGGAGTCATCTTGAGTCAAAAGATCCCGAATTGAGTCATCTTTAGGGAAGAGCAAACTAGAATCCTTAGAACCCTGAAACACCCTTAACACTAGAAAATGATTAGTACAAATAAACTATATAGTTTTGTAATCATCAAAACTCAAAAACCGGGTTGATTGTAACGTTGGGCCAACAATCTCCCCCTTTTTGATGATGACAAAACATACGAGTTATTTAAAAAATGGGAAAGGAGCTCGGAAGCTCCCCCTCAAATCATGCTATATAAATGAATGGCTATATACATAAAAGGTAGAAACTAAGAATTTT
>JAVJIF010012396.1:0-100550 GCA_038442645.1 Agave tequilana
CGTCAAGGGTATTATATTCATACACATGCATGCATCGGTAAAAAGTCTATCGATAAAGCAATATCATGTCTAACACGTCATCAATATCTAAAAGAGTTCTAGTTGGAATAGTCACCAAACAATTTGTCCGATAAATACCATACATAAAATATAAATCTCTAATCCTCAATCATCAATCAATCATCCTCAAGATCAATATATTTATATTCTAAGATTTATCACCACTAGGTCAATTACAAGATCAAGTCCGGTCTACAGTATATCAATATTAGGCCTAAGCCAACAACGGCGATCTATCAACACATGAAATGATACTGATACAAGCTCAAATTAACTAAATAAATAAAGTGAACATTCACTGATGTCTCATAAAGTGATAGAGGTAATCAAACTGGTGAAATAAAGTAAGTGGTCACACGTAATAATACAATAACATATAAACAATACTAATAACGCTAAATTGAGAAAATGATACAAGGGCAAACACTCATATGAAATGACGCGATTTAGAAACCGAATCGTTGTCTGTTCTTCACTACATGAATCAGTACAGATCTACAGATCATTCCATGGATCGGTCTTCAAATCGCCATTGTATCGGGTCCAGAATGGGTACAAATCCGAATCTCCCGTTACCGAGTTCAGATCGTCTGAGCGAGTCTGAAACGTTGTAATACACAACCATACTCATAAATACTTGTACATACACACTTATAGCACACGACATTAACAACACACACACACACACACACACACACACACACACACACATATATATATATATATATATACATATATATATACATATATACATATATATATATATATACATATATATATATACACATATATACATATACATATATATACATATACATATATATATGCATATATATATATATATACATATATATATATACATATACATATATATATATACATATACATATATATATATATACACATATACATATATTATATACATATATATATATATATATACATATATATATATATACACATATACATATATATATATACATATATACATATATATATATATATATATATATATATACTATATATATATATATATATATATATATATATATATATATCCACGCATACACATACATATACTAACATACATGCATGTATATATATACACACACCTTCACCTATCATCCATGCATACGACACTGCACCCAAACTCACGCACCCACACATGCATCCACATTCACAAAAACACAAATTAACAAGCTAACTAAATCAAAACACATGCACATTAACATACACTAAGAAAATGTAGAGAGAGGAAAGAGAGTTATGGAGGGGAACTCACGCAACGGAGTAACTTGTGGCGCGCCGACGGAGGCCGTGGAGGCCGCGGAGGATGTCGACGGATAGAGAATCTCAGCCGGGAAGAGCGCGGGTGTGTTCGCGCTCGCAGACGGCGATCAACGGTGACCCACGGAGAGATGGAAGAGGGGTTTCATGGTGATTGTGGTGATGGCAGTGTGGGGAGAGGAGATGAGAAGATTAGGCTTAGGGTTGAGATTAGGAGGGAATTAAATAGAAATGATATTGGGTCGTGGGTTAACGGGTTAGAACATGGATCACCAATGAGTGATGAGAATAGATAATGGGTATAGGATCTAATGGGCTAATGGGTTTAAGGATATTGGGTTTGGAAGCTAATGGGTATAGGATTTAGAATAAGACACCATGAGAATATCAGGATAATATCATACATAATAATAATAAAACATAATAATTTCAATAATGACAAAAACAACAACAAAATATATCAATAATAATAACACTAATAATTATAAAAAAATAACCAAAATAAAATAATAATAATAACAGTTATGATAACAATAACAATAATAATAAATCATAAACCAAGTTAATTAATGCTAATAAATCAGGTGAAATAAAAGTATAGTAAAAAAAATATTTAAAAAATTTAAAAATATAGTATTTTAAAGTAGAGATATTATATTCTACCCACCTTATAAAAATTTCGTCCTCGAAATTTTAATAGGGCAGGGAATGATAGCTGGCGTCCGGCCGGTCCCTCCCTCCTATATGCATGAATGCAACAGACATAGATATATACATACACACAAAAATAATTAATTTATCAACAATACAAAATATCAACCAATTATTATAGTTTGATTCTCATCTTATCAATTCTGTTACCGAAAGAATGTACATGAATGCATATATATATTACAAGTTAACACTGTAGTGATCTACTTACCTCATTTATATAAGTTGAGTTCTTATTCACGTTATCAGTATTTGGTCTTCTTGATCATGTTATTTATATATATCACTGATTGAGTATAATCGATAATAGTCTACAAATATGAATTGTTTCACTAACCGAGAATCTCTGATGTCTTAATTAATGGATTATCACATTCACATAAACAGTCATAGAATCAAGGAAAAAACACAGTCAACATCTTAAGCAGGTATATACCATACAATTCACACATTTATACTTATGCACATTCATATAGTTGTGTCGCACACAAGTATATCCATGTATTATCAAGTTTGTAAGTGTTATGAAGTTCAGCTTATCGGAAGAGTAACAACACTTAATCATGCCCAGTGACAAGTTATAATTACTAATATTGATATTAAAATTCCTGTCTAGCATCATTATTCTAGCTTTTGATTTAAATTTCATGATATATTTGTTTTCATTAACAAGATGAAGATATATTATAATTCATAAACAATCATCACCAACATATATGGCAACCCCAGATCCTTAATCCGAAGCTGGCCCGCTACCTTCGAAGCCTTACCGAGCACCTCCGACTCCCTTGTTGTCATCACTGGCGACCAACTCCACCTCTGAATACCTTTGTCATCTCATCATCGCGACCTTCCTGCTCTCTGGCAACCACCAAGACCTTGTCGTCGCCAACCTCTGCCGCCAAAGCACCAGTCCCTCAACCCTAGCTATCAGGAAGGGAAGATAAGATCAGTGGATTTCGGGTCGTGGGTTTTAAACAATCAAACCCCAATCAATCGTTATTGGGTTTAGTTGTTAAACTCGCAAATGACCCGACCCAATCAGTGGAATTTGGGTTTGGATCATCAAGATCAAACCGACCCGAATCTGACTCGCCTAGCTGAGCTGCCAACTCGAGTTGCTGATCTGCCAACCCGAGCTGCTGCATGGAGAATTCGAGCCTTGTTGATGTCAATGGCTCAAAGCATCGGCTTGTTTGAGCCGTGTTGTTCACTATAGCAGTACATCAGTTAGTTTCAGAGTCCGAGTCGAGTTCTGTCTGAAATGTTGGATCTGTGACTAAGTCACAGAGTTGCTGCGAAGATTTCATAACTTTTGAGTATCATACAGACTTTCATGAGCTCATATTTGGTGCCGGTACAGTTCCTACAACAGTCCAATAACGTTTCACGACCCGTTCGGAGTCCGATTCGAGTTTTGTTCAAAGCGTTAGATTCTAACTGAGCTCCGGAGCCGATATACACTACATCAAAAAAGAACTTCCATGTCATTTTAAAATCGATGAAAATGAAACAATGCGTCGATGTTTATGAGGCCGAGTTGTAAGGTAGGAAAAGATGTCAGTTTTAAATCGATACTAAAAACCTTACTTTTTTAAAACAAATAATAAAACAACAACCACGTCCATTTTCAACCGACGTTTTTTTTAAAAATAAAAAAATCAACTACGAGCACCCGCCACCAAGGTCCACCACCGAGCACCACTAGATCCACCACCGAACTCCCCCCACCGAGCACCACGAGCTGCACCACCAAGCAACAGGTGTGAAGGTGTCTCGAGATGCTCACTGCATACGGGGCATGCACTGCTAATGCCGGGGAAGAAACAGGAACGTCATTTGTTGATCATGAGCGCGTTATTCATGCTTCTGCCACCCGCTTGTTGTTGCTTTTCTCGAAGCAGAGCATGATCTACTCGGAACAAAACTCCACCTCCATCACTGTGGAGGCATTTGAAAGGGAGAGATGAGATAGTGGAGGCACTGGAGGTCGTCATGGAGGCATGGGGTTGGTGGTGGGTGGGTGTGTGGGTCGGTGCGTGAGTGGAGCTTGAGGTTGGGTGGGTGGGTGCGTGGTGTGTAGGTGGGTGGAACTCGGTGGCGAAGGCCGCGATGGCAGGGTAGAGGTGGGAGGGTGAATCCGGAGGCCGACGGTGGTGAGAGGGGAGGATATTGGGAACAGGGAAGAGAGGGAGGGTGGTGATGGAGGATGACAGGTGAGGCAGAAAACTTTTATAAAAAATATGTTTATATTTATTAGATAGGAATTTTAAGGGGGAGAATTTAAGATGGAGAATTTGAGACGGCAGGATTTTAATTTTTTGGGCGCAAAATATTTTTTTGGAAATACAGGTCGGTTCTTATTTAGAACCGATGTGTTGACTATTTTTTATTTTTTTTGTTTGAGTTTTCACGTCCGGTGTCGTAAATTTTTACAAAATTTTATTCTTGAGTTTCTATGTCGGTTCTTTAGAGAGTCGATGTCGTAATTTTTTACAAAATTTTATTTTTTGAGTTTTTATGTCGGCTCTTTGGAGAACCGATGTTGTAAGTTTTAACGTATTACAAAATTGTCACCGTCACTTTTTTGAGTTTCTACGTCAGTTCTTTAAATAACCGACGTCAAAATGTTTTCAACATATTACAAAATACCACCAGCTCTATTTCACGTCGTTGTGTCATTGAAATCGACGTCAAACGTGTGACGTGAAAGCCCAATTCTGCACTAGTGATAGAAGAGAACCTCGATCGCATAGTAGAGAAACTTGATTTTATTCTCATACTAGCTTAGGATTGCAATTCCACATTAAAGAGAATAGAGTCACGGGACGAAAGTCAATATATTAATAGCGTCCCTAGTGATTATATTAGAGAGCCAAAAGTTGTTGATGATGTTGAGCCACGGTCAGAGCCCAGGGGCGGAGCCACCTATACTCCAGGTTGGGCATGCCCAACCTGGATTTTTGCCCTCTTCAAGGTAAGCACAAGGTTGTGCCCAACCTCAACTCTTAAGTATGCCCAAGCTGTGCTTTACACGCTTGAGTTTTAACTATGGGCATATTTGGATGTAAGGAATTGGTGTGAAGTGAGGAAGTGGGGAAGTATAATTGCTCATTTCCCTATCTATCCAAACACCGGAAAAGGAAAATAAGAAAACCCCCATTTCCCTTTTTCATCTCTCTTTTACACAACCATTTTCTCACTTCCAGAGTGCTACAGTTAATTTTGTGGTCATGTAAATCTCATTTATAATAAGTTATAGCATAAAACAGTTAATTTTTTGGTCATGTAAATCTCACTTGCATTCTAATTACAATCTATTTTTTATTTTTCTTAATTAATTTTTATTTTAATATTATTTTGCGGTCAACTTTGTGGTCAACTTTTCCACTTCCACTTTTCATTACCATCCAAACACCGGAAACGACAAAACATTTTCCAAACCACACTTCCCAACAATCATCCAAACACCAGAAAATTTACTACTCATTTCCCTTTTTCCTAAAGGAAATAAATCTTACTTCCTACTTCCTCACTTCACACCAATTCCTTAAATCCAAACAGACCCTATGTGGTCGTGGGTTCGAATCCAATAGACAGTATTTTAAATTAATTTTTTTATTGAGTGCCCAACATGACCAAAATTCCTGGCTCCGCCCCAGCCAGAGTCAGAAATATTGATAAGTCAGAGCCGAAGCCAAAAGTTATTGATGAGCTTGATCCCAAACCATAAGTGGAAGAGTCTCTTCTGTAGATCTTCTAGTTAAGCCTATGATGGAGCTATTACCGTCATTGCCAGCTATCGGTATTCCCTTATCCCTGAGGCTGCCTGATGTATACAATCCGTTGCATATCTTTCTAGGTAAGGTAGGTTCACAGAAGTTTGACGTTTTGGTATGCAATTTAGTTTTCAGGGGAGCTGAGTTGAGTTGTTTTGATGCATATATCTTACTCGAGTTACCATTGATTGTCACTGGTTGGTCACGGAAGCCAGTTCCACCTCCACATCTACCACCATGGATTCGGCATGATGCATCAATGTTGATTCATCGGCCATCACCTTGGCCTGATTGATACGAGATGTGGTTCGATTCTACCCGATCGTGCCTACTATCTGTTTCCACTGATCCGATGAATACTTTTAAGCTGGGGAGAATGATGGGGATCGCTCTAACTATTATTTAGGAGTCACTTTTTAATTGTTTTACTTTAGTTAATGTGATTTTTTAGTCCCACATTAGTTATGAGGGGGAAGTCTTCTTTGTAAGAGCCTATATAAGGCTAAGGTTTGTAGTTGATTATTTAAACTATGATGAATTAAATTAAGCCCATTTATTGGAGCATGGTGATTTTCTTTCCAAAATGAACCTTTGTGTGGTGATGTGCAGAGTGGGAGAGAGATTTTCCGGGTGCTGAAACCCAAATCCTTCATTATCTCTTCAAAACCCTAACTTTCCAACTCTTCTTCCTCTTCCCCCTTTTCGTCACGCATCAGATTTATATTGACAGCCTTCCGCCAAAAAAAGAAAGAATCTCACCTTTTGAGCTATGTCTAGTTGGCTCCATATGAAAATCTAGGATTTTCAAGTGCATTCTCGTATAAACACAAGAGACATGAATTTTGGGAGAAAGCCCGGGAGATGAGATTTATATTTGAAATCTTTGATTGCCAAATGGATCTTGCATGCCAAACATCATTGAGACATGTGTTTGTGATTTGATTGAAACTTAGGTCTTCTTTCTTACTTTTGTATCTTTGTTTGTGTCATTTTGAAGTTTATGTTTTATTTAAGGTGGAAGATAGAAAATTTTTCACTTTTTATGTAGTGAACTGTATAGATTTGTGGAAGTAGGAAGGAATTCAAGTTAAAAATTTGATATGGAGCAAAATAATAATAGTTGCAAGGCATAGGTAATTATCCCTCTTTAACCTTGAAGTAGTTTTGAAATCACATTTTCACCAAACATTTACTTTCATACTAGAAATATATTAGCAACCGATTATGGTTCGGATAGCGTACGCAAAAACGACAACATAATGAATTCCAAATACAAAAATGTTAGCAGCAAATGTGAGCGTTTGGTAATTTGATATTCTTGACTAGAATAAATAGCTTTTATTCTACCACATGTTGTAGAATTTAATTAACTCATACTAAAATCGAAGTTCTGACTCTCAAAAGTTGCTCCTGGAAAAACAAACGAAAAGAAGAGACATAACGAAAGGCTACTTGTTGATGCTCTGTTGTATTTGAATGACATGTTTGTTTGATTAAAAAATTGAATAGTAAATTTGTTTTATTTCTTTCTGATTTTAATTGGGCTCTTGAGTTTTTTTTGAGCTGCACTGTCTGTTTGATAGAAAATCAATTTAAGTAATTTTTCTTTCTGAGTCTTGACAGATTTCTTTTCCGAACAGAGAGAAAAAAAACGCTCGGAACACTGAGAATTTTTAGACATAGAATTGGCCGACAGCAGTACTAAAAAAACAGATCGCAATCATAGCATCTATTTATTTATTTTGTCACTCTTTCTAATGTGATGCTGCTGCAAATGGGACCCTTCTCTCTCTCTCTCTCTCTCTCTCTCTCTCTCTCTCTCTCTCTCTCTAATTGGATGTCCCATTTATGATTATGCAATGCTAGGGCCCCATGTCACGGTCGGTACGTACAGGTTCGGTTCATCCATCTGAGTCACACACGTCTTATAATACATGAGATTGACTCTCTTATAATATTATAAGCAATTCAAAGAATTTAAAGATTTGTCTCTTTGAAACCTGACGTCTTATTTACGTGTCAACACGAGATTGATAGTTTTATAATGTGTACGCCTGACTCATACACATGAATCGAATCTGTACAGAAATGAGTCAGTTTTAAGCACCACACTTTTTATCCTTATGCTCTATTTAAGATATATATTTATTGTACTCAGAGAGCAAAACGGGTAGAATATTTATTATAAAGACCTATATGATATCCCTTGGTGTTAATCTAGAAATATAATGCACGCCAATGAAAAATCAAATAACATTCGCATATATTCCTGTTTTGAGCATTGCAGAAGTTCATATTCGTAGTGTGTGGTCCTACTTCTGTGGAGTACACATGGGCGCTAAGGCACAATCTGCCAGCAAATCCTAAGGCCCAGCTTGTTTGTCATATTTGAATCAAGAAAAGTCTGACCTCATCGTTCATGTCACTCAAATTCATCAAGAGTGCTTATTTGTTCATGAAAAAAAACATAATGATAGTAACAGGGGTGACAAAATTCTTACGTGACTGCTCACTGCAAGAGATGAAAAAAATTCTAAACTGAAAAGTAAAAATAGGTTAAAATTGTTACTATACATGAGACTTGCTCTCAAGTCTCAACAAACCCTTTTAAATAAGATGGCCAATCACACATATTATAAGAGATTATAAGAAATCCAATCTATGTGTTAATGCATGACTGGCTCTCTTATTGTCTGCGTGTATAGTTCACACACATGAACCGAATCCTTGCAAGATAGGACATAAGCACAGATTTTCAGAATTTTAACCGATACCTAGGGGTGAGCAGAGTTCGGTTATAACCGAAATAACCGACCAAAAACCGAAACCCGAACCCGAACCGAACCGAACCGCTCTAATTCGGTCGGGTTTCGGCTTTGTGTTCCAAAACCCGAATAGACCGAACCGAACCGAATTTCTCACTCTATATATTAACCTACTCAAATTCAATTTAGTGAATCATATAGTTCATAATAAAAACTGGTGGAAGTTTATCTCATTAGTTTTAGTAATACCATTTTTTTTATGTTGAATATGTGAAAGCAATATTAAGTACACCATCACAATTGAGAATAATATTTATATTAATATAGTTCTTTTTTTCATTCTTATCATTAAAAGTTAGTAATAATTATATGAGTTTTGATATAAGAGCTCAAATACGGTGTAAAAGTTTTAGAATATGAAATTTTCAATTCACATTAAGCTTAGAATCTTTTTCTTATTTCTAATTTGGGTAATGGATATTTGAGATCATAATATTAAAGGATGATAATATAATGGTGATTAAAAAATGTAAGAAATGATGCCAATATATTGACCTAACCGAAAAAACCGAAAAACCGAACCGAACTGAGTTGATTCGGTTCGGTTCGGTTACTAAGTCTAATCGGTTCGATTCGGTTTTGTAAAAATTAGCAAAAACCGAACCGAACCGACCGATGCTCACCCCTACCGATACCCAAGAAGGCCCAAAAGGTGACGCTATTAATTCCCTGTGTGAAAACATTATCACAACCAGTAGGGTACGCTCTGAATATTATGGCTATTCCTCATTTAGAAGAGGACAGAAGGACTCTATTTTCTCCGATTCTGCGTCAGGCCACAGCGTACGTCAAAAGTGCTGCCTAAGACCAAAAAATTGATGATTTATATCTGGGTCGAGTCCATCACCGAGTAATCGGACAACTGGACAGATCACCAATGTATGCAAACAAGATTGTTGTCAGAGATGTGATTCATCGAGACGGGTCCACGCCGTCTCATTTTTTTATTATTATTTTTTTATATTTTGAGAGTTAAAAAAATAAAAAAATAAGATAGCTATATCTAATTTTTTTCTCACACGGCTGTATGATAATATAGGACTTTAAAAAAGTTATATATATATATATAAGGGTTCGGAAAATTTTTCCTGATCCGATTCGTCTCGTGATTCATCACGGGATGAATCCAACCCATCCAGTTTACACGTGACGGGCCGAGTCACCCTGACCCGCCCCAGAACAAGGCAAATACGGGTTCACCCCGCATTCGCCCTATGCGACTCGCGCCCTGTATTCACCCTTTGCGACTCAGGCGAGTCGCACAGGGCGAATTAGGGCGGGTCAAAGCGGGTCGACCCGCCCCTATAGCCATCCCTATTGGTGACCCAACACCTTCCTTTGTAAATATTTTTGCAAAGGCGGAGGAGGCTACTGTAATGTACCTTAACCAAACCCTACCAGAAATGTGAAACGAAGTGACATCTTTTAGACAATATACTGTGGTCAGAAAAATCTCTTTGGAACTTGAGAATTGGTTAGTAAGTTTTCCGGTGTCTGGATGTTGTTAGGAAGTGTGGTTTGAAAAATGTTATGTCTTTTCCGGTGTTTGGATGGTAATGTAAAAGTGGAAGTGGAAAAGTTGACCACAAAGTTGACCGCAAAATAATATTTAAATAAAAATTAATTAAGAAAAATAAAAAATGAACTGTAATTAGAATGCAAGTGAGATTTATATGATCAAGAAATTAACTGTTTTGTGTTACAACTTATTACAAATGAGATTTACATGACCACAAAATTAACTGTAGCACTCAGGAAGTGAGGAAATGGTTGTGTAAAAGAGGGGAAAAATAAAAGGAAAAGAGATTTTCTTATTTTCTTTTTTCGGTGTTTGGATAGATAGGGAAGTGAGCAATTATACTTCCCCATTTCCCTACTTCCGCCAACTTCCTTGCAACCAAACACGCCCTATTTGAATCAAGAAAAGCCTGATCTCATCATTCATGTCACTCAAATTCATCAAATGTGTTTATGTGCACATGAAAAAACACAATGATAGTAATAGGGGTGACAAAATTCTTACGATGACTGCCCACTAGGGATGCCACCGAATACGGATTATCCGCAGATATCCGCATCCGAATCCGCCTCCAATCCGGATACGGATATCATTTTTTCACATCCGTCAATATTCGTATCCGTATCCGTATCCAAAAGGTAGGTGCGGATACGGATATGGTAAAAGTAATATCTTATTCGTATCCGATCCGATATCCGAATGTTGCGTGCTTCATAATGATATCGGTATGGAGAAGACTATTCTTCAATGGAATAAAGCATTAAATTTTGATATTTTGAGTTGGTGAAAAAGTAATAGTGAAAAGTATTCGATTCTTGCAAGAGCACCACATGATATTTTGAGTATTTCGACATCCACCATGTCATCTGAATCGGCATTTATCACCGGAGGACGTGTAATCTATTGTTATAGAAGTCAAATGATAATGAATACGATGAATATATTGATATGTACACAATAATATCATAGTATGTATCATATTTAATATTGTAGTAGATGAGATAAAAAGTAATATAAGTATTTCTGTTTAATTTATCTTTAACCATATCAATTTTTAACATATCTGATTAGTATCCGCATCCGATCCGCTAATATCCAATTTATATCTGATATCCGATTTTAGCGGATACGGATATCATTTTTCCACATCCGTCAATATCTGTATCTGTATCCGTATCCGAAGGTTGGGTGCGGATATGGATATGTTAAAGATAATATCCGATCCGTATCCGATCCGATGGCACCCCTACTGCCCACTGCAAGAGATGAAAAAAATTCTAAACTGAAAAGTAAAAATAGGTTAAAATTGTTACTATACATGAGACTTGCTCTCAACAAACCCTTTTGAATAAGATGGCCAATCACACATATTATAAGAGATTATAAGAAATTCAATTCACGTGTCAATACATAACTGGCTCTCTTATTATATGTGTGTGTGTCACACACATAAGCACAGATTTTTAGAATTTTAATCAATATCCAAGCAGGCCCAAAAGGTGACGCTATTAATTCCGTGTGTGAAAACATTATCACAACCAGTAGGGTACGCTCTCAATATTATCGCTATTCTTCATTTAGTAGAGGACAAAAGGACTCTATTTCTCCCATTCTGCGTCAGGCCATCGCGTACGTCAATAAGTGGATGCCTTAGACGAAAAACATTGGGTCGAGTCCATCACCGAGTAATCGGACAACTGGACAGATCACCAATGTACGCAAACTCGATTGTTGTCAGAGATGTGATTCATCGAGACGGGGCCCACCCCATCTCATTTTTTTATTATTTATTTTTTTAATTTTGAGAGTTTTAAAAAAATAAAAAAATAAGATAAAAGTCTATATCGAATTTTTTTCTCACACGACTGTGTGATAACATAGGACTTTAAAAAAATTATATATATAGATATAAAAGGGTGCGGGAAATTTTTCTCGACCCGATTCGTCCCGTGATTCATCACGGGATGAATCCAATCCCCATCCAGTTTACACGGGATGGGCCGAGTTACCTGACCCGCCCCGGAACAGGGCGAATACGGGTTCACCCCGCATTCGCCCTATGCGACTCGCGCCCTGTATTCGCCCTTTGCGACTCGCCTATGCGACTCACGCCCTGTATTCGCCCTTTGCGACTCGCCTATGCGACTCGCGCCCTGTATTCGCCCTTTGCGACTCAGGCGAGTCGCACAGGGCGAATTAAGGCGGGTCAAAGCGGGTCAACCCGCCCCTATAGCCATCCCTATTGGTGACCCAACACCTCCCTTTGTAAATACTTTTGCAAAGGCGGAGGAGGCTACTGTAATGTACCTTAACCAAACCCCACCAGAAATGTGAAACGAAGTGACATCTTTTAGACAATATACTGTGGTGAGAAAAATCTCACTAGTTCGTGGTGAATGAATCTCCACCACAAGCTATTAAACGCTCCCCGATCTAACCTATCAGAGCACACAGTGAAAAGACACTTTTCGGATTAGGAGTACCACTGTGGTAAAGCCTCTCGGGCTTGAGAATCAATACATGAAATGGAAAAGGGGACCGACACAGGGAAACTACTGGGGCGTTTTCGAATGGACTAGCACAGAAAGATTACTAGTGCAATGGGATGGACTAGCACAGGGAGACTGTTAGTGCAATGGGGTGGACTAGCATAGGAAAACTACTCGCGTGGTGATGGACTTGAACAGGGAAACTTCCAGTGTAATGAGGGGGGTATGTATGCTCTGAGGATTAAGGATGCGCCCTCCCCTCTCCTTGGAGAAGAAGGATAATATATATCTTATATGGATACTGACGTGGAGGCAGAATTGATGGACTGCTGTAACTGCACAATCTGCAAGTGTTGGATTTGTTGTAACGTGCCATGATCACTGCTGCTACTCAGTTAGGATTGCATGCCGAAAAATCTGTCACTGTTTATAATTGATCGTGCTGATAGGGGCATTACACATTATGAACATGGAGGTGACGGAGTTCCATACGTATCAGCGAAGATCAAAGATGATATGTAGTTGGTAGGTTCAGAGCTGAAGCATTTAGAATGGGGAGAGTCTCAGAGTACCCAGAGGAGGTGTGGACTTCAGAGTGATAAAGGCTTCGAAGTGGCGGAATGGTGGAATGCGACTCTGGGTCTGGAATGTTTCCGGGATGGAGGGCAACTCTTGAAAAGTCGGATGAGGCAGAGGCTTCGGGATGGACTCTGGGGGTTTTTCACGTAAATTCTCTAATGTTTGCATTGTTCTACTTTCCAGCTTACAAATTGAGTGTAAATAAATTTTCCTTAAGAATTTATCTCTGCAAGTATATTAGCCCGTAGACTAGTATATAACAATTGGTATTAGAGCCAGTTCAATCTTTTCTTTCATTTTCTCTTCTCCTTATGGCCTCCACCAACAGTCTCGTCAATCCACAAGTACCCAAGTTATCGAACTATGAGAGCTGGTCAATTCAGATGAAAGCTTTATTTGATTCTCAAGAATTGTAGGAACTAATTGGCACCGGCGTAAGCAGCATACACCACCGACGAGAAGAAGGCTCTTAAGGAGCAAAAAAATAAAAATAGTAAGGCTCGTTTCCTACTTTATTAAGGGTTGGATGAGTCTACCTTCGAGAGAGTTGCCGAAGTAAAGACGAGCAAGGAGACGTGGGAAATTTTATCCACATCCACAAAAGAGTCGAGCGGGTGAAATGAATTCGTCTCCCAACTCTGAGGGGCGATCTTGAAGTTGCCTTCATGAAAGATGAAGAAATATCTTCGACTATTATTCTCGATTAATAGTGATCGTGAATAATTTAAGGGAAATGGAGTAAAGATGGAGGATGTCTGAGTCATGGAGAAGTTGCTCTGATCCCTTACATTAAAGTTTGTACACGTGGTTACGGCAATTGAGAAGTCAAAGAATTTAGAGGAGATCTTAATAGAAGAGCTTTTGGGATCTTTCTAAGTTCATGAGCAACGCATACAAAAGAAGACTAGTTTTATAGTTGTGGAACAAGAGTTAGAGTCAAAGCTGACTCTAAATGATCGAGGTCGTGGTCGTGGTCGTGGCAGAGGTAGAGGACGTGGTTCCCAATAATGAACCACTCAAAATCAAGTGGAGGTCCAAAGCTTCAGAGGTCAAGGACGAAGCAATCGGGGAATATCCAAATCTGGGTGTGGAAACAACAAGAACTCCAATGCTCCAACTGTCAAAAGTTTGGACACTATGACTCGAAGTGCTAGCATAGAACTGAAGATCTTACTAATCTCGTCGAAGCAATAAATGATGTGGGTAATAACTCTACTCTTCTTCTTGCTCATGATGATTCAAGTATTCAGAATGATGTTTTGTACCTTGACTCGGGTGCAAGCAACCACATGTACAGGAAGAAAGAAATTTTCATGAAACTCGCAGAAGGAGTATGAAAGTGTGTGCTTGGGAGATTCTTCAAAACTCTTCATTGAAGGCAAAAGTAAGGTCAAAATCTAACAAAAAGATGATAAGCCTGAGTATATTTCTAATGTTTACTATATTCCTAACATGAATAGTAATATTTTTAACATCGATCAATTACTGAGAAATGATACAAAGTACATATGGAGAATAGCTTGTGTTGAGATGAAAAATGATACAAAGTAACCATCTTTGGTTGAAAAATATAAAAGAAGGCCTCATAGCTTGTGTTGAGATGACAAGAAATCGCATGTTTTCCTTGCATCTAACACGAAAGTCGAGTAAGTGATTTCAAGGAGTCGTGGAAAATGAGTCATAAAGGTGGCATCTTCGCTTCGGTCATCTAATCTTCAACGACCTGAATCTACTATTTACAGTCGGCATGGTACAAGACTTACCAACAATCGATCCACCAAGTCATATTTGTGAAGGTTGCTTAATTGAAAAGCAAGTACGATTTCCTTTTCTCAGTGGAAAATCGTGGAGAGTGGAGGCACTATTGTAACTTGTTTACACCGACATCTGTGGACCAATAGATCCCGTCTCTTTATGAGGTAATAAATATTTTATTACCTTCATTGATGATTTCAGTAGAAAGTTATGGGTGTACATTCTTAAAGAAAATTATGCTGCATTTACTACCTTCAAGCTTTTTAAAGCCCTTATTGAAGTAGAGACTGGTCACAAGTTAATAACTCTCCGATCTGACCGGGGTGGTGAGTACACCTTAAATCTGTTTCAAGCATATTACAGAGAGCAACGCATAAATAGGCAGTTTACTATAGTGTACACATTACAGCAAAATGATAATGCAGAAAGAAAGAACCGATCCATCCTCGACATGACAAGAATCATGCACAAAAAAAGGATTGTCGAAGCAGTTCTGGGCGGAAGCCGTGGCGTGCTCAACTTGCTCAATTGATGCCCCAAAAGATAGTAAAGAATAAGACACCTCAAGCGGCATAAACTGGTTACAAGCATATTGTGGCACACCTATGAATTTTTTGATGTGTTGCATGTACTCAAGTACCAGAAGTAAAAAGGAAGAAGCTCCGCCAATCGCGGTGAAAAATACATCTTCATCAGATACAGCGAAGAGTCAAAAACATATAAGCTGAAGGACTTGGGGCACCATCCCAAAACACTAACCTTTTAGGTGGAGTTGCCCAAATCCTTATATTCCCAAGACCATCCCCACGTCTAACCGATGTGGGACTATTTGTTCGACCCAAATCCCAACAATCCCCCTCGAACAAAGAGTCTCACTGCAAGCTCAACTATCTTCACACCGGAAAATCAAATGCTCCATCGAGATACAACTCTTCACTGCGTGGGAATATGGCACGCCTTATGTGAAGTACCAACTGCAGTTGGCTACTCTTCTACACCGTGTAACAGGCGAGCGCCCATTACAAGGAGCACCACTGCCAAATTTCTCGAGAGCCCAACATTAGCTTCACAGGGGCCTATTGCGTATTTTTGCGCCAGTGGGGTAAGCAGGCTCATTGCGCCATTGCGCCATTGGGGGATCTACATCGTCGAACATCACCCACACACACGATTAAGTTCGGGGCATGGCTCTAATACCACTTAAAGAACTTGGGGCATCATCCCAAAAGACTAACCTTTTAGGTGGAGTTGCCCAAATTCTTATATTCTCAAGATCATCCCCACGTCTACGCGATGTGGAACTATTTGTTCGACCCAAATCCTAACATAAGCTCTATAACCCACTAACTAAAAAAAAACAGATGAATAACCAATTACCATGACGACCATCGATCCAGAAGTTATCTTTATGAGCATGACTCCAGCTTAAACTGAGATTGAAGAAAGGATCGGTTTGAAGGAGACAAGCGCTGATATGGAGAGCAACTTCTACATGACAGTCCTTTATCTGTACAAAGGATTAAAAGAAGTGCTACTGGAGACTTGTAGCGGCACTAGTTATTATCCTTCTTCCCCATTGGGCGTGTTTGGATGTAAGGAATCCGAGTGAAGTGAGGAAGTGGGGAAGTATAATTGCTCATTTCCCTATCTACCCAAACACCGGAAAAGGAAAATAAGAAAACCCCCTTTTCCCTTTTTCATCTCTCTTTTACACAACCATTTTCTCACTTCCAGAGTGCTACAGTTAATTTTGTGGTCATGTAAATCTCATTTATAATAAGTTATAGCATAAAACAGTTAATTTTTGGTCATGTAAATCTCACTTGCATTCTAATTACAATCTATTTTTTATTTTTCTTAATTAATTTTTATTTTAATATTATTTTGCGGTCAACTTTGTGGTCAACTTTTCCATTTCCACTTTTCATTACCATCCAAACCACACTTCCCAACAACCATCCAAACACCAGAAAACTTACTACTCATTTCCCTTTTTTCTAAAGGAAATAAATCTTACTTCCTACTTCCTCACTTCACACCAATTCCTTAAATCCAAACAGACCCATTGAAGAGATCCTTTTTCGGAAAAAGATGAAAATACTTCTTTAATGGAAATAAAATAGGGAAATTTTCGTTACAGTCATCTACTTTGCTTTATAATTAGGAAAAAAAAACTCAGCATCATAATTTGATTCACTACAACCTCATTCACGTTAGCATAAACTGATTCCTCCCAACCACCACTTGTTTATATATTTTCATTTCTTCTTTTACCCTTCATCTTCGCCTCCGATGTTGCTCTCCCCTCAACCTTAACCCCGACGCAGAGTAATTTGTGGGTCAACCTGCAAGGTCAAATCGTCGTGGGGGTTGGAAGGGGGCTGGGAGCCCTCTCCCGGAGGTCTTGGGGCCTGAAGCCCCGGACCAAATTTGGGATCGACTTTTTTGCATATCTCGTTTGTTCGTACTCGCGAAGAATTTTTGTTTATGTTTGTGATCGATATGGTATTTAGATCTAGAAAGCATTGGGGATCATTTAATGTTGATGAACGGGGGTCTGTTGATGATGGTGATACTGAATGAGGACAATGACTCATGATCGTAGTTCTATGTGAGGACTGCGACTAGAACTGCGATCTTTATTAGAAGAATGCTACTATGATCGCAGTCATTTATTAATTGAAAATAGTCACAGTCCATTTATTAATTGAAAATTAAGGCATTTTGCATGGACTGGCGACCACTGTCGCAGTCATAATATAGGCTGAATATTTGTGTTTTGTGAAGACTAAGATCAGGATCGCAATCCTAATAAAAACTCAAAAACACAGGCATCATAAAGAGGACTACGATCGCAGTCTTAAAAGACTCAGAAACATGTCTTAATAAAGAGAACTGGGATCATGGTTGCAGTTCTATAAAGACTCAATAACATGACATTTTGTGAGGACTGCGATCATGGTCACAGTCTCAGAAATAGAGCCATTTTGTGAGGACTGCGATCATGGTCGCAGTCCTCAGAAATACGGCATTTGTATGAAGACCGCGATCGTAGTGCAATCCTATATATACCTACAGTCAGCATTTTCGAAACGGTCTACTTTTTTGAAGCGATTAATGCGGGAAATTTGTGTCTTTCTCCACTAAAGAACGCTTCTACACTCGACACGTGGGCTTACGTGGTTGGTTTAAAAAAGGAGGTGGCTGAAGCGAACAAAATTATGAAGCTGAGTTTTTTCTTAATTATGATTTATGGGCGGGTGTAGCGAAATGCCCCATAAAATAGATCAGTTTTGTTTATTTGTTGTTGAAAGAAGAGCAAATTGCTAGCTGAGGGTCATGTGATACCGACATCGGAGAAAATAGCCGGATGACATTATTATGCATGGCATAATTCCTTCTCACATTATACCTTCAATTGTTTGACTTTTTGGCAACAACTGCAGAAAGCCATTGACGAGAGAAGGTCCAACTTGTAGGTTGACGAAAATCCTTTTCCAAAGGATTCGAGGCCAACAACATGGTCTTTGTCGATCAAATAATGGCTTCGTGGGATTCAAACAACAATTTTTTCGAAGAAGGGTATGAAGAAGTGGGCTATAATAAGGGCTCGAACCGGCGATCAAATAAGGGCTCGAACCGGCGACCTGTGGGTGAGCGGAGCTCTTATGAAATCAAGACCTGACCAAAATGCCACTTGCGGGGGACAGGTTGACATGAGTTGAACTGAAAAACGAATATGACAATAAAATTGTGCAGAAGACAGGGAGAAATGCATAAATGAGGAAAGCTTAGGATACCATGGCAAAAGCTTAATGATACATATGCTAGAAAATCCTAGTTAAATATTTAAAATAAATATGAATTTAAGATTTCAGCAGAAATTTCTCTTCTTGGATCATATTTTTTTCCAAGCCTTTTATTAATTCCAGGCCTAGTTCCATCTCTAGCAGGCTTATCCCACAAGCAAATATAGAGATCAACAACTAAAATTTTGAAATACTGCATTCTTGAATAACAGTTTGCAAAGCAGCTAATTTGAGGAAAGCCCAAAAGGCAAAACTAGAATGAAGGAGAAAATGAGATGAGAGGGCCTTGGTTCAGGTGTTTGCCCCTGAGCTAGTTCTTGGGTACTTGCAGGTGCAGGTAGCTGAAGAAATGTCATTCATTTGAAAGTGCAACAACTGAAGAATGTATAGTTAAAGAAAAGTTTTTAGGAGATGAGGCCACAGAGTATTTCCTTCCATATCTTTACATTTTTTCAGTCCATTAAAAAATATACATGTAGAATGTATATGGACTAACATTTTTACCTTTTGTTCCCCTCTTTTCCCACACAAGATTTTATCTTTCTTTACAAAATCCACACTGCCATAATTGGGCAACTTGCAGAACTGAAGAAGCAATGTTATCAGGTATTCTTCTCTAACACCGATAAGGCTGGAGTAAGGTAGTTATTTGCTTTGTCAGGCAAATGTGCTACCTGCACAAGGAGCAAGAATAACAGCTCAGAACATACGATTCCATTACACCGAAAGAATGAGACTACAAGCTACCATTGGTTTAAAAATTCAGTTTTGTGCATTACCAGCTCATAGAGCTCCCTCCCTTGCTCCGCGACATATTCATAACATACCTGCATGCACCCAAGTCTCCTCAGGTTCTACAGCGAAACTGAAACGAAAGAAGGCAGTATATGAAAAACACATGACTTACATCAAAACTCTTATTTCTTGCTGTTGAATCGTGTAGTGCCTTCACGCAGATATCTGCTACATCAGCACAGCTGATACCCTGGAACAAAGTAATTATTGAGAATTTGGTGTCATAAGAGAACATGTTCAAGTCATGGATGTGGAATCCTGTATGGTTTCTTACTTGGGAGATCCTGTTTCCTTGATCAAAGATCAGTGCTCGTTGACCCCCAGGTTCTTCCTAGAAAATCATAGTTTGTGTAATATGAGTTTAACACTCAAAAGCATCAAATAGTCAAAAAGGTAGAAGCAACAAAGAATTCATGTAATGATTTTATTCCATGCACTACTGCAACCATACATTCACAAGGGATTTAGATATTCTATAACCACAATAATTATCCCTCTTGCATTTTTTACTGTAATGGTCAAAAATTAACCCTCACGAAGATGTTGACACGTATCCGAGCAATCAAGTTCCCCTTTTAATGCCACTGCATCATTCAGCAGCCTCTGTCACATCGGATCCTCCTGATATCATCCACAGCTCTCGGAATCACTCCAGGCTGTATCTAAGTCAACCTTCGAATCTCCGCCACCCAGAGCCATCCGCTTACTTATCAATTCTACATATGTTTCACCATATTCTCTCATTTATTTTAAATAAAACTCTGCCAACCCCCTCTTTATTTATTAGTGTGCAGGGTATTTACTTAGTGATTAAAGAGAAGAAGAGCCCAAAAAAAGCAAAGATCCTAATTAAATTCGGAGTCAAAATCAATTAATTTTCAAGTCAAGAAAAGAAATGAATAATCTCATAATATCCATTTTTCAAATCCAAATTCTGAGAATATATATTTGGATGACTGGACAAGGAGAAGTTGTAGAAGAAAACGTAACGTCACCTGCCCAACAAAAGCCGTATTTTCTCCTGGATTACCGCAGAAACGCGACAATCCTAGGGTGGTTCCCTTCGTGTCTTGATCTCCATCTTCGATTCATTAATTCCCTGGGCGTTATCTTATAAATATACCATTGGAGGCAGAGGCAAAAAGATATCAAATATCAACGCAAAGATCAAAACTAGGATTTTAGATTAGTTTAGTTTTAGTTTTCTTTTATTTTCTATTTTCTTAGTAATTTAGATAAGAGATAGATTCATAAGAAAAAGAGAGTGGATTCAAGGGTGACGATTGATGTAAGTTTCTCCTTTCTCTTATAGTTTCTCAATCTAATCAAAAATTGGTTTTGATTTATTTTTATGTATTTTTTATGGTTTTAAGTTTATTAATCTTCTAGATTACCTTCTTTTTTGATTTTCTAAATCCATATGAATCTTATAGCTCCGGAATAGCCTTATTATTGTGAGTGTCACTGATAGTTCATGATGATGGATTTTTTCTGCATTAATTCATTCTTGTTCTTTGAGTTTGATGATCTAATGTGGATAAGAATCGAGTCTCTTCTTATGGGTTATGCGTTGATTGTCAAAGATCTAAAGTTAGACAATCGTCTGAAAAGGTAAATAATCTGGTTGGAATACTTAGTAGATTTTATCTATAAATTTTCTTTCTTTTTATTCTCTTTTAAAAATCAAAATACAAATTTATCCTTTTTATTTTTTCTTCCTACTTCCTCTTCTCACTTAACATTTTTTTCTCTCTTTTTCAAAATAAAGAAGAATAACTTAACGAAATTAGTTAATTAAAATATACCAAAAAGTTTGCATCGCATCTCTCCTTGTGGATCACGACCAGCATAGCCACTGCTACCGCGGTTAAATTGTGAGAAGCCAAAGTAAAACTTTCGATTTCAAATTACATATTTTAATTCTCGGCTTTTTCTCAATCAAATTTTAGCATCGTTGCCGGGGAGGGAACGATATTTCTTTTATTTACTCAATGGTTAAATTTTCTCTGTTTTTATGTGCAAGATCAGATTACAGAAAATTAGAAACTGCAAAACATCATTAGCATCTTTGTGACTCTTGCCTGAGAAGGCAGAGCATTAGATCACACCATTAAACCACGCAAATGCGGCTATAGAGGTGAGTTACCATGATTTTTTTGTAGGGCGACTGAATTGGAAAATTCAGGATTCTGCAGTGTTTAGTTTTCTTGTTTGAACTACTGTACAAACTTTTCTAAATTCAACAGTAACTCGTACTTGTAATTACTTAAAACACAGTTAGACGTTGCATCCTAGAGCATTCGTTTAATTCTATTTCTTTTTAATTACTATTGAAGAGTGTTGGAGACAAGATACATCTGCATTGTATCTAAATTAGGTAACATTCTTGGGAGATTTATAATTGCTTTTAGTGTTACTTGTCTATTTACTTGCACACGTCGCACTAAAAAGAATTAAAGGTAAATTCTATAAACAAGATAAGGTGAGAAAGTCATTACCCTCTTAGCCCAAAATTATCTCCACTGCACTCACAACCTAAGCTTAATTTAAAATTTTAATAGGCGTTAGCTCTAAGGACATCTCAGACTCAATAAGAGATTGACCTAAGGAGAAAACTGTTAGAATTTGACTCTAACCAAATCGGTGTCAAAGGTTGAGATTAAGAGGCAAGATCCTCGAAGACCAGTGGTTTGACGTAACTAAGACCCGTTGCTCCGCCCAGATACCTCCCACTGCGTTTTGCCCCTATTTAAACGATTAACTTGTGATCAGATTGCTGCACTATACCTCCTGTGGAGAGTCAACTAGTT
Organism: Agave tequilana; assembly: GCA_038442645.1. Classification (NCBI taxonomy): domain Eukaryota; kingdom Viridiplantae; phylum Streptophyta; class Magnoliopsida; order Asparagales; family Asparagaceae; genus Agave; species Agave tequilana. Next base: position 22,419 of record JAVJIF010012396.1, read on the forward strand.
AGCAGTCGTTTAGGTCCAATTTACCTTAGAATAGACTTAATTAATTTTTCTTTTGTTTATTTCTTTTTTGTTTGTTTTGTTTTTGTGTGAAATGGATTATAACCTTAATTTTTCAAATTTTAATATTAATTCATATTTCACCCCGACCTCTTTTGGCTCGAATATCACCAACATAGCATTTTATAATGACTAAACCAAATATATCGGGTTGGTTTCATACGACTCAACATACTCCCCAACCCCCGTATTATGAACAAAATTGGAGCAATCATCTCCACTCTTCAATCAAGTCAATGGGGAAACAATACCGCGAGTCATATTGCCAACTACATTTTCAACATTTTGCTTCATATACTCTTTTTTTCAAACAACCACTTGAAAAAAAAACTGAGTTAGAAAAAAGTATGTAAATCTTACGTGAGGCCGAACGACAATTTCAAAACATTGTGGACTCACAACTTACACAAAAGTTTCAAATTCAAGATTCTCACTCAATTTTTCAAGTCCACCACAATAAGAACTTATTGACTTAGAAAAGAGTCTGGAAGCCTTGATTCAAAATAAAAATTATTTCATCAATAGGGTAAAGTTAGATAAGTTATGCAACCCAATGATTGATACGAATAAGGAAACTCTACCTAACACATTTTTTATTATTTCTGATTTTTCTAACCATATTGATAAGACCCTTATTTTAAATATCGGCCGAGTTGACCAAGATATCGTCTGATATCTCCTTTATTGCCTAGTGTCGATACGATATGGGGAATCGTTCACCATATCGTTTGTAACAAAAAACGGCCGATATTTGAAATATCAGCCGATAAATTGCCCGATATCGACCGATAAATCGCCCGATATGAAATAACTTATTTATTACACGACTGCGTGCATTATTTTTACTGCCTTTGCATGCATATTACATTATTCTTATTTAGTAGATGATATTTATGATACTAACTCAATTTTTAGTTATCAATATTTTATTATATATAGTGTTCGATATGAACGCCTGATATGCGTGTTGTATCCCCGATATCTTCCAAGATATCCGATATCTGATATCCGATATGAAAAAATCTCATCCGATACGATCCCGATATCCGATATTTAGCACCTTGATAAGACCAAGAATCATGGTGCCTTCGTAGCTATAATCAAGTCAATTTCATCACACCTTCATGAGCTTGACTAATACCAAATCATTGACAAATTGCCAAGTTTTCACTTAAATGAGATTGAACTTGAACATGAATGGGACCCTGATTTTAATTTTGTGATTCATTTCTAAATTTTGAATTTATGTTGACTCCGACATCCTAATCCGATTTGGATCACATTTCAAAGCCAATATTAATCCCCGAACCTATAAATCTTGAATATGACTCACCAATTTTGAACAGTCACATTACATTGATAGGAATAAATGTGAACCTTAATTCTTTGATTTGAACTCCTCTTGAATCATACCTGACTCTCGAAGTTAAACTTGATTTAAATCAATTTCATGAGTCTGTATTGGTTCTCAAATCTTTCATTTTTGAGCCCAAATTAACTATTTCACTTAATCACATTTCTTTGTTGGATCAAAGTGCTAAACAATCTAACTCTGAGATGATTTATCAAGATTGATCATATAACCAGGATGATTTTCATGTTAGGATCCTACATGGTGCTATTCAAATTGGGGATTATAATAACATTAACAAGTTAGAGGTTAAAAGTAAGTTCCTTTGAACACCATATTCATTGGATTGGGCAGCAACGCGTGCACCAATTAGACCACCACCAGAACCACTACCATCATGTAACATCTTTCCTTTCCTTTCTCTTTTTCATGCATATATACATTCATTCATACATTGAGGACAATACATGAGATATGAGTGGAGGAGAGTATCACTAACATAGTTACTAACATAGGTTTATAAAAAAAATCCTTTTCTTATAAAATTTTTTGAAAAGAGAAATAATATTTTGACTTATTTTTGTAAAAAATTAAGTTAATCTTAAGAAATAGGAGAATCATAATTAGAATTTCTCAATACTTAGTCAAAATAAGATTATTTGTTTGATTTCTAGGATTTGAAGAAAAAATTGAAAAAATAATTTTATCTTGATTTTTACCTTAATGAAATATGCACTTTTTACATACACTTACACACTTAGGATTCAAAACAAAGACTTTTGTCCCTTAATAAAAAAAGAAAATTATATCAAAAATTATCTGATTAAGCTGAGTAATTGTGCCTCATAAATCATAAGTTTTCACACCTAAAAGTGTGGTACATATCATCAAATAAAACTCTTAATTTTGTGGTCTTATTTGCTTGAGTCCTTAAAGTCTTAGGGGTATTTCTCACTCGGTGCCCTAAAATCGTCCGGTTTGGGAGTGGTGAATTAGAAAGTCTAATAGAACTAACAGATATTATCACCATAAAATAAAAAAAATAAGGCTTAAGAGCTAGAGTTGAATCATGAGTCAAAAATCACGATCACAAAGGTGCATATGATTTAGGATAAAATAATATATTAGATGAGAAATACAGATTGAATCTTCACTTTGATTGATAACAAGTATTTGCATATAGACTAAGTATAGGAATTAATAGTTTGGTGATCTTAAGAGTTATAGATTACTTGATTTTTGCAAGAATTCTTCAAATATTTTCTCTTTCAAAATGTGTTTTTGAAAATACTAAACACTTTGTTTTTCTCATTTTTACGAATTTTGTAGGTGCAATTCACTGAAAACCTTCACAATCAAAACTCATCCTTTAGGGATAACCTGGAGGTTTAACGGCTTGTTGCACATGCTAAGTGCAACTGTGATTATTACGAAAGTGAGTTAGGTTTTTACTCTTTTTGTTTTGCTCGAGGCGAGCAAAAGATAGGCGTGAGGGTTTGATTACTCATCAATTTTGCATATTTTTCACTATATTTTTATATTTATTTTAAATAAAATTCTACTATTTAACCCCCTCTTTATTTATTAGTGTGCAAGGTATTTACTTAGTGATTAAGGAGAAGACGATCCCAAAAAGAGCAAGAATCCTAATTAAATTTGAAGTCAATCAATTAATTTTTAAATCAAGAGAAGAAACGAATAATCTCAGAATATCCACTTTCCAAATTCAAATTCTGAGAATATATATTTGGATGACTGGACAAGGCAAAGTTGCAGAAGGAAACACGTCACCAGCCTAACAAAAGCCGCATTTTCTCCATTTTCTCCTGAATTGTCGCGGAAGCGCGACAATCCTAGGGCGGTTCCCTTCGCGTCCTGGTCACCGACTTCGATTCATTAATTCCCTAGGCGTTTTCCTATAATATACCATTGGAGGCAGAGGCAAAAAGATATCTCAAAAATATCAATGCAGAGATCAAAATTAAGGTTTTAGATTAGTTTAGTTTTAGTTTTTCTTTTATTTTTGGTTTGCTTTGTAATTCAGATAAGAAAAATTCATAAGAAAAGAGAAAGTGGTTTCAAGAGTGAATTGATGTAGATTCCTCCTTTCTCTTATAGTTTCTCAATCTAATCGAAAATTGCTTTTGCTTTATTTCTATGTATTTTTCTTCATGGTCTTAAGTTTATTAACCTTCTAGATTATCTTTCTCTTTTGATTTCTAAATCCATATGAATCTTATAGTTTTGGAATAGTCTTGCTATTGCGAGTGCCACTGATAGTTCATGATGATCGGTTCTTTCTTTTTCTGTATTAATTCATGCTTCCTCTTTAAGTTTTGATGATCTAATGTGGATGAAAATCGAGTCTCTTCCTATGGGTTATGCATAGATTGCCTTCAATTCAAAGTGAATCGTCACCAAAAATCTAAAGTTAGACAATCATCTGAAGAGGTAAGTAATCTGATTGGAACACTTAGTAAATTCTATGAATTTTTTTCTTTTTAATTCTCCCTTGAAAATCAAAATACAAACTTATCCTTTTATTTCTTCTTCCTACTTCTCACTTAACATCTTTTTCTTTTTATCTTTTTCAAAACAAAGAAGAATAACTTATCCAAATTAGTTACTTAAAATATACCGAAAAGTTTGAATCGCATCCCTCATTGTGGATCACGACCTATATAGTCATTGCTACCGTGGTTAAATTGCGAGAAGCCAAAGTAACATTTTTGATTTCAAATTACATATTTTAATATCTCGGCTTTTTCTCAATCACCATCCCAGAGCTACCTCCTGTTCTGAAGACATCACCCTCCGGAGTCATTTGCAGTCCAAGGTTCCTGACTTCATCACAATCCAGAAGTATTTAGTAACGACCACCGAGATCTCCGCATGCAATCACGCCAGTCCCCCTCTCCCACAATGAAGACGTGCAACGCCCCTGCATTCAAGGCAGACAGTTCGCGCATGTAATCCCAACAGTCCAGCGCCCATAATCACTGTCGTTACAACAAAACCGTACATGGAGATCGTGGAGAAACCCATCAGCTCTCCTTCACCATCAACAGTTCATTACAAATATATCTTCTCCTCCAGTGAGAGAATTTTTCCTTTCCACTCAATCCGAACTATGGATACACCATCCAATTCATGTAAACTAGAAAATCTTAGTGAATTTTCCTCCTCCTCATGATTTTTCCTGTTTTGGATTTTTCACGTAAAAACCCTGTGTATTTGTCTTCTTTTTCTATGTTGTGATTATTATTTTGCACTTATACACTAAACTCAATCTCTTGCTTACTCTCTAATCACTCGCAGCGGAAAATCTCCACACACTTACTTTTGGAAACAAGTAACCTAACTATTTGGTTCTAATCCATATTTGTTTTCGTCCAATATGAATAATGATTTCATGTAGCCAACCCTGATGCCTTTGGAGTTGGGACAGAGGCTGCTACTGCTGTATTAGTAGCCGTGCTTGACATGCTTGTATTAATACTCTCTCCTCCCTCCCTTACGTACTCTCATTGAGCAAAAGAAATTCTTGAGGAAACATCACCTCTATCATAGTAATAATTGCTGTTGGAGGGAGTTGATTTCAAAATTTCAATGCATGCAGGGTCTTATCATTTCTTACTATGATGAAAATATTAGAAATGATGACTCCTCAAGGATTAACTAGATGAGCCTTACGTGATAATCTCCGCACCAGAAATTTACAAAAGACATTAGGTTTATTAATCAAATACAAACTTAAATAAGAACATAAAAGTTCCTGTTGAATAGATCAAGTCAAACTCAAGGTTTCCTAATCGTGTTGCATCCAAGCAATCAAAGTTATTCTTTTAATGAAAAAGAAGAATTCAAGAACAAATAATACACTCAGTCTGTTGGTACCTGCAAAGGACCAGGACGAACAATTGTGTATCCAAGTCCCGATCTTCTTAACGACTCCTCTCCAGCCTGAAAGAAAAGAGGAAGATAAACTGATACCGGTTTGCTCAAAGCTGAAGTAAATAAATAATGGGGATGATATGATAAAATGGTCAAATTGAAGACCTTTTTGGCTTTAAGAACCTGCTCCCTTCTGCCAGGTTCAATTCCAGATCCTGTACATGAAACCAATATAAAGTCTGTTTCTTGCCCAGTCTGCAAAGAAACAATTGTATACTGGTAAGCTCAAGATAAGAAAGAATGGAATTATTTACTTGAGAAAATTCAATGGATAAAACCTAAACAAAGAGATATTGATTAACATGATAGAAGCACATGGGACAATTTTGTCCTACAAAAATATTGCTATAGTAACAAAACCGGCAAGTTGATTGGACCAAAAGAGTCGGTTTCCAAGAATAATAAATTAGCGTCCCTAAAGATATCTGGATTATCCACATTTTAGTCAGGGCTATCCTAAATTAGAGTTCAGCACTACAGTTAGATAATTGAATACCCATGACCAGCCTTATGTGCTGTTACTGATTCATATAAGGGCTGAATTATGTTTGTTTAATATTTAGTTTTGATGGTAATATACATACAATGCTAGTTACTCCTGTTTGTTGAGTGTGCATTTATCAGTGTTGTAAAGGATAGTTTCTATGCAAGTGATGTACCAAAGAAATTAACATGATGAAGACTCGGCTAGATCAAATCTTAGGAGGCATTAAGCTCAAGCTCAGTTCAGTGATTCATGGTGATTCATTCAAGCATTAGGAGCTTCAACTCAACAATGCAATAATTGCCAGACTTCTTATATCATTGCTTGAGTGAGTCTATAGGAACCATTTGTAATTATCTTATTAGGTTGACTTATGGCATTTGAAAGCTATGGATTTGAATATGCACCTCATACTTGATTTGTGATTGCATTTGAACTTATTTTGGCCTTGTGTGTCTATTTAAATACTGTGCATGTCAGTGAACCAGTCTACTGGATTATTAAATTCTGCACATATGTTTTTGACCATAAATCATTCACTTAACCACAGGATTACTAGTCATGTATGTGTTAGTTATAGCTTGGTCAGCAAACTACTGGATTATTGATTTTTGCACATGTTTGTTTCAAATATTTTCTTTATTGTGCAAGTTTGAAACTCAAATTACTTATATTTTTTTTGCAAGAATATTTATTTGATTTTGTGCATTTCTATGTTGGTCAAATCTTGTCTCTTCATTTTTTGAAAGATCTCAAACTCATTTTTTAATTAAAATTTGCGCACATGTATGATTTTTTTTATTTTTTTTTTATAAGAGAATTGATTGATTCTTGTCTCTCTACAATTACTTGCTGAACTTTCCTCACGAAAATTTCAAGAATAATGCTATTGTGACTCAAGATTTCTAACTCAAGACTGTGATACGGTGGCCCGCATATAATTCAAGGGGGTGGGGTCCACAAGTCCTACTCTTGAGTTAGATTTGAGTTAGTAAACTTGAGTTAGAAAAGCATTATTCTTTTTCCAAGGCTTCTTATTTTTTGGCAAGAAACATGTTTCGTCTCTTGCTTATTTTACATCTTTTTCCTCACGTCAAGAGGATTCTGTTGATGAGCTTTGAAAATTAAGCACTTCATTGGAGAATCATATTATTCAGACTCTCTAGTGTTAAAGATTTTTCTCCTCTATTGCTCATTAATTAGAGTTTCCATTTGCAATTAACTTAATAAAGGGGTACTAGTGAGACAATCCTTAATCTGAATAGAAGGGATTGGAGGTCTTTTCTTCTCAAATCGGTCTAGTGCAATCTTAAAGAAAAAAAGGTTAGCATATGTAAGGAGATTAGCTCATTATCCAAGAGTGTAATATTTGTTCTCTCGGGGTCTGAGAGATCAATAGTGCAAACCCTCAAAGTGGAGAAGAGCTATGGAATATTGGGTGTAGACACCACGCTGAACCCTTGTAAAATTATGGTGTCTTGCCTCTTAACTGTATTTGCTTCCCCTAACCCATTGGCTTCATTGCACACTGATATCTAGTCGTACTACTATAGCAAATCAAATTATTTACATCTATGTGATTGATTCTATAATACTTTTCCATTATTCAATTTTTATTACTTCGTCTTGCATTTAGCTGATATTTGTTCAACTGTTTTTAGTAGCTTGTATTAAACTTATTTGGATTAAAATCTAAATTAATTTGGGCCTACACAAGTCTATAATTGAATTTATACACCCGTCTCATAAGCCTATGTTGTTGGACCCAATAAAAAATTGATCAAGCCTAATGATTTGGGTCTAAATACGTTTCAATTACACTTAGCCATGAGTATATTTAAATTAAGATGTGAGACTCGTCTACACATGTGGAACTCGTGTTATCAATCAAGGGTCTAAATTTATGATGAGTTGAACTAGGATTCATTGATGTTATATATTATGGGAAGAATTCTCTCTCCACCACCAACCATCTATTATGACTATCACTCTCTTAGAGACCTCTCATCTCCTCTACGAATCAAGAAGAGAACTTGATGGCTGGAGAGAAAAATCCCCTCCCTCAACTCCGGCGTCCTCGAGATCGTGCAACCTTCGACATCTCTTTCATGATGAAGCAGGTATGCTTAAACCCTTCTTCCATTTGATCTTGATAAAGAGGTTTTTAGTTTATGCGTAAATCTTGTATGAAATATTTATTAGATCCAATAATTGGTATCAGAGCCACCTCTTTAACAGATCATCGGGATCTATAGAAATTTCGATCTCGATTTATAAATACCATGAATAATTCTTTCCTTGATTCAATAAATAGTTGTGTCTCATTTATTAAATTAAAAGTTTAAAAGGGATGATTTTATTGAATTTTATTTTCTAGGATTTTTTATCTGTGTGCTATTATTTTGAATTTTTTTCTGAAATTAAAAAAAGGAACATTAGATATATGCATGCACTGGCGCATGCATGTAGATAAGTGTTTCAAATTAAAAAAATGATTATATACGTACAGGCTGCATGCTTGCATGCATTCAGCACTGCACGTGCAGCATGCATGCGCATGCATGGCATAATCACACTCTGGGCCAGGCACCACAATGGGCCATTATTCTAAAGGCAAAAAAAATTGAGTTGGGGTTTTGATTTTTTTTAATTTGGGGTTATTAAGTTTGATTAGGGTTGGAATTAGAATTTAGATCCAATAAAAAAGTTTAATCCTAATTAAATTTATTTGGGATTGTTGAGATTAATTTTGAGTTAGGCATGAGACAGAATTCTACCTATTAACAAAACTATGTTGTAGAATTCAAATCTAATAAAGGTACCTAATTTTAATTAATCTCACATTAGACCAAACGGATTTTCTCCAGTTTATTAAACCCGACTCATTAAGAAAACTCGTAACTTAACTATTGCGGGTTAGGTTTGAATCAGACCCGATAAGCACTGCAGACCCTTTTGCCAATAGAAACTTCAATTAGCTGTTAGGGCTCATCCGAATTCTGTTTTGGACGTGTAAACAGCCGTTTCGAAGCTCTTGACGAGCACTACAGTATTACAGGCACTAAACATGATAAAACAATAGTTAGTTGACATAAAAAAGATATTGAAGTGCATGTTTACCATGGTTATATATGTATTCTTACATGCTTCCGCTTCATCAATATTTATTATATTTCTTATATTGTTCTAGCATGATGAATATTGATGTTTACTATAATTGATATCACACAGATAAAGATATATATACATGTTCAAAATAAAGAATTTATAAAAGCTTATTTAATTGCGTATATAGTTCATGTGGACAATAATCAACCCAAAAGAAAACTATTGTTTGGTCGAATTATGAACAACGTCGGATACTTGATGCAAGTAATGCAAGTGGGAGAACCTTGATGTGTGATAATCGGCCTAAAGGAAGATTGTCACACTATAGGCCCATATTGCATAACCCTTATCAACTAGTCTGACGGCGAAACAATAATCCAGATGTGTAGATTTGTATGGCTCATGCGTATGGCAATCGGCCCGAAAGAAGGTTGTCACTATGGCCGGGTCATTACATATATTATATGGACGATATAAATAAATTAAACTTTGAGATCAATCTTATAAAGGGACAGTCAGCCCAAAGGAATGATGTTCTCTTACATAGGACCTAAACTTTAGGGTATTTATATTGAGTCAGTACAGTGTTGGCATAAAGAGACACAAATTGTTCTGAAAGTTTAGCCGGCAACTTTATCGGTAAGCTGGTTGCATTTTCTAAAATTCATTTTTTTATGGTTATTACAGTAGAATTTTGTTACATGCAATGTTTATGTCAAATTGATGAGAAATTGTACACTTATGTAGTCTAAATTGAATGGTACAAACTTTAAGAAGCGGTAAGACCACGTAAAAGATCGTTCTTGAATTCATGGACCTAGATTACACCTTAAGGACTGATGGATCTATATTATCACTAACAAAAATTTAGTTAAAAAAGCCAATTATGATAAGTGGAATAGGTCTTACAAGATGTGTCTAATGATCATAAAGCACACTATTCTTATAAGGGGTTCTATGCCTGATAAAGTCAGTGCTAAGAGTTTTCTAACTGAAGTAGTCGATTGGTTTATTAAATCGGATCAAGTTGAGGCCAGGACGCATCTTAACAAGTTGATAAATATGTCATACAACGGTAAAGAAAACATAAAAGAGTACATTATGAAAATGTCCAATCTTATTTCTAAACTAAAGGCACTGAAATTGAAACTCAGAGATTCTAGTACACTTCTTTTTAATCTCTTTTCTTATAAAGTATTAACTCTTTTCAATATTATTTATAATGCTCAAAGGGAAAAATAGAGTCTCACTGAGATCATTAGTCCCTGTGTCCAGAAATAAGAGAGATTGAAACAAGAAAAGACTGAAAGTGCTCACTTAGCATTCAGGATAACACTTCTAATAAGAAAATAAAAGTGTAATTAAAGGGAGGAACATAAACACTATTACAGTTATTGATCTTAAGTGGCGAAAGTGCAAGAAAATGGCCGAAAATTATTGCATACTTCTTCTGCAAAAAAGTAAGTCACCTCAAGCAAAATTGCATAAGGTATCAAAAATGGCTAATTAAGAAGGATATATCTCATATTTATATTTATTCTAAAATTAATTTAGCTTTAGTGTCACCCAATACATGGTAGACAAGTAATTCACATAAGCAATTCAATGCGGAACTTCCAAACCCAAAGAAGGCCCAGCCTAGCTGAGCGATACGTATACATTGGTGATGGAAATAAAGTTGCAGTTGAAGCTGTTAGAGTTTATAGGCTTAGATTAGATTCTGATTTTTTGTTTTAGATTTAGATCAGACTTTATATGTACTGTCCTTTTAGGAGGAATCGTATTTCTATTTCATTCTTGATATATATGGTTTTACTGTCACTCTTGTAATGAAATGATTAGTTTATTTTTTTCAAATTTAAAGTTGTTGGTATTAAAATTCTGATTGATGGCTAATATAAATTGAAACTTCAAACTTCATATACCGAATCTTTATATATGAATAGTCTAGACACTAAGAGAACATTAATTAAAGAAACATTAGAAAGTTTGGTACTAGATAGAGTTCAGATGCCTTGAATTTGGTGTATACAGACATTTGTTGTTCATTCACTACAGCTTCTTAGAATAGTCATGAATATTTAATTACTTTTACAGACTATTACTCTCATTATAGGTACCTATACTTAATTCATGAGAAATCCCCAGCACTGGATATATTTAAAATCTATAAAGCTGAAGTTGAAAATTAACAGAATAGAAAAATTAAAACCGTTAGATCTGACCGTAGTGGTGAGTACTATGACAGATATGACGGATCAGATAGATGTCCAGAACTTTTTGCTAATTTTCTGAAAAAGTGTGGTATTGTAGCCCAGTACACCATGTCCGGGACATCTCGTCAAAATAATATTGCTGAGAGACAAAATCACACACTAAAGGACATGCTTAGGAGTATGATAGTTCATACTACTCTACCAGAGTTATTATGAAGTGCAGTCTTAAAGACAGCTGTCTACCTCCTTAATAGAGTACCTAGCAAAACAGTAACTAAAACCCCATATGAGTTGCGGACTGAAAAATCTCCCAGTTTCAGGCATCTCCATGTTTGGGGTTGTCCAGCTGAAACTCGGCCTTATATGCCACATGAGAAGAAGCTGGAGTTAAGGACAATTAGTTATTTCTTCGTCGGGTATTCTGAGAGGCATAGAGGCTTTAGGTTTTACTGTCCCTCAACTAAGAACATAAAGACAGATAATGCTAAATTTTTTGAGGATATTCAGAACAGTGAGAATCAACTATATAAGAATTTTACATTTGAGGAAGAACATATTGTTATAACCATAACAACTGTTTCAAATGATGAAGTAATTGCTCCACTTCAGAATAAAAATACACTTGTACCCTTATAAGATACAGATACAGTTCATCCTGAAGTAGATCCTACTGATAAGGTGGAACTTGAAAATTCTCAACCACAAGTGTTTAAGAGATCAATTAGGGAGAGGAGATTGGTCATTACAAATGACTATATAGTTTATCTCCAAGAGCATGAGTTTGACATAGGGTTAAAGGATGACCCCTCATCCTTAAATGAGGCCAAACCAGCATTCACTCTACTAAGTTGTCAAATGTCATGAAAGATGAGTTAAAATCCAAGAAGGACAATGATGTTTGGGTTTAGTAGAGTTGCCTAAAGAAAAGAAACCGATTGATTATAAATGGGTGTTCAAAACCAAGCGGGATTCGAAAAGCAATGTCGAAAGGTATAAGGCATATCTTACGCAAAGGGATTCACTCAAACAGAGGGCATTGACTATAATGAGACTCTCCCCGGTTTCATAAAGAATTCTTTTAGAATTATCATGACACTAGTGGCTTACTTCAACCTGAAGTTACACTAAATGGATGTTAAAGTTGTCTTTCTTAATGGTAACATTGAGAAAGAAATCTATATGGTGCAACCAGAAAGTTTTAAAGCCAAAACTTCACAATATAGTTTGCAAATTAAAAAAATACATTTATGCTCTAAAGCAAGCATCATGCAATGGTATTTGAAATTTGATCAACTAATATACGATTTTTTTAATTTTAAGGAGAATGTGGTTGATCATTGCATTTACCATAAATTTAAAAAGAGTAAACTTATATTTCTTGAGTTATATGTAGATGACATTCTGCTAGCAAGTAACAATATGGCTCTTTTACTTGAGACCAAAAATTCTCTCAAAGCATCTTGAGATGAGAGATCTTGGAGACGTTTCTTTTATGATAAGCATCCAGATTCAATGTGACAGGACATGTGAAATATCAGGTTTATCACAAAAGGCCTATATCGATAAGGTGCTTAGATAGATGTGACATGAAAAATTGCTCTAGGGGAGATTAGTTGAGTCTACTCCTATGTCCCAAGAACGACTTATATACAGAAAGAGCAAATGAAAGACATTCCATATGCGTCGGCGGTTGAAAGTCTGATGTATGCTCAAATTTGTACCCGTTCGACATAGCATATATCATTGAGAAACTTGACAGATACTTAATCAATTGGAAGATTGCTAAGAAGGTAAAGCGATATCTATAGAAGACTATATGAAATCTGATCAGTTGCAGCTGATTGGATAGACAGATTCAGATTATACTAGATGTATCGATAATAGAAAGTCCATTTTAGGTTACATTTTCCTAATTACAGAAAGATAGTGGACTTAGTTGACAGGCCATTACAGCTACACTGTGACAGTAAAATTTATAGAGCTCTACTGCAATAGTGACAAGAGTTTAACAAAGTCGAAACATATCGACATCAAGTTTTTTATCATCAAGGATAAAGTTCGGGATCACATTATGTCTGTTGATAGTGTTAGTACTATTTTTAATATTACAGATCTACTCATTAAAAGACTTCCACCTAAAGTCTTCTTAGAGTATATTGCTCATATGGGGATGGCTAGTCATGATGATATACTGATTTAGTGGAATAGATAATTTTATGTAACAGACATTATTTCTAAGTGCACTTTATGTATATTTGTTGATTTCGATAATAAATTATAACTGTTTTTCTTAAAGTTTACTTTTGCGCGTTCGAGTTTGTTGAATTAGCAGTTAGACTCGTTGGAGTCATAAAGATAGACTCGTTGGAGTCATAAACTGAAAGCCAGTTAGAATTGCACCTTAATTGATCAGAGGATATTTCCATGTCATACGTTCACATTTGATCTATGTCGTTAAGGGTTCTGAAACTTGTGATGTAGAAGGTCCTATCTCGATTATACAGAAGTAACGACCGCCATATTCGGTAGCAAGATGCTTAATGGACCAGATTGTTTTGAAACATTGTTTATTGACGGTTAAAGTTTTGGTACCAAAAAGTAATGTATAACATCCTTCTAGTATGACTTGTTTGACCCAAGTGGGAGATTGTTACACTATTTGAATTAGAGTCTAAATTAATCTGGGTCTACACAGGTCTAATTGGATTTATACACTCGTCTTCATAAGCTTATGTTGTTGGACCCAATAAAAAAATTAATCAAGCCTAATGTTTGGGTCTAGACATGTTTCAATTACACTTAGTTATAAGTGTATTTAAATTAAGATGTAGGACTCACCTACACGTGTGGAACTCGTATTATCAATCAAGGGTCTATATCTATGATGAGTTGAACTAGAATTCCTTGATGCTATATTTCATTGGTAGGATTCCCTCTCCACCACCAACCATCTATTATGACTATCTCTCTCTTGATGGCCTCTCATCTCCTCTAAGGATCAAGAAAAAAACTTGGTGGCTGAAGAGAAGAATCCCTTCCCTCAACTCTAGCATCCTCGAGATGATGCAACCTTCGGCATCCCTTCTATGACGAAATCATGTATGCCCAAACCCTCCTTCTCTTTGATCTTGATAAAGAGGCTTTTAGTTTATGTGTGGATCTTGTATGAAAAAATTATTAGATCCAACAGCTTGTGCATCATCTTATTATTGTCACTAGCTCACAGTTTAGAATTTTTAATTGTTGCCATCACAATATATTCAACACTCCCCCACCCCCCAACAAAAAAAAACAGAACAAAAAAAACCACCAAAACATTGTCTAAATCTTTAGAGATGAACATTAGTTTGAACATAGAAGGCCTACTGTAAACTTGGCCAGAAGAGCTTCAATAATTATAGTTTGATTAGTTAAATGATTTAATGAACAAGATCAACTGAGAAATAACTATCAACACTTTCTTTTTCAGGGTAATTCTCCACACTATTATGGTCTTAAAGCAACAATGAGATGAAATATGTGAGAAACTTACAGGTAGGGCTTTTATATACTCCATTATTAGTTTGAAGCTTCTTAGATCCTGCTTATTTCCTGCAGGTCCTTCAACAGGTCTCTGCAGCAAGCATAAGGAGAAATTATAAGAAAAGAATATGGAATCATGAATCATATCCTCAGACACTTCATACTTCCACTTTTTAGCATCATATGAATGACAAACCTGTCTTCTCGGTTCGAAGCGAATTGTTAAAGTGTGTGCAAGAAAAGGATCTAGTGGGGGATCATCTGGTTTCACAGGACGAAAAGATGAAAATGGCACTCTTACCTGCAAATGCAGTTACGAGAGACGGAAAGTTAGTGATGTTATTCGTAAGTGGCATATCAGAGAGACAAGTTAAACCTAACCCAGCTTAGGGTTCTGTCATTATCATAATTGAGCAACATAACTGATTCTCAATAAATAAGTAACTACATTAACTATAATAAAATAAAAGAAAAACAAATGACCAAAGTCTATGAAATGAAGGTATTCCTGACCCTGCAGAAGCCCACTTTCGTGCTCATTCGCGCAAAATACAGTTTACTCTGAGAAGTATCGGCTAGAGGGCCAGTCTCAAGAATTAAAACAAAGGACCTTCCATTTCCACCGACAGACAAAAGCAAGCCGTCATACCTACCACGTCAAGATGACAACTTTAGATTTTAAAAAAAAAAACTTGAGAAAAAAGATATTATTTAGGTAGGTGAAAGAAGAAATGTAAGTTATAATCACTGGACCAGCAGAGTAACTCATTTTAAAGTCACATGTAAAAGAGACTGATACCTATCTAGAGTGGAACCTAACGGAAGGGAAAGCTTTTTTGAAAGTTCTACATATCCACCTCTGGTATAAACATATCCTGCAATAGAGAAAAAAGAAAAGGAAAATGAAATGTGTGACTTTCCTAATGTCCTAAGATCATGTAAAAGCTACAAGTGAACTGACATCCAACTAATTTTGTAACATTTATGTTGTTTGTGGTACCATTGTCATCTGATATTTGTATACAACCCAAAGTTCACTCTTTCTCGGATTTTAGAACTGCAATATAAGCTATCTAACGGTGCCAAAAAAGATTAATTGTTGGCAAGGTAATGAAATATTCGGGAAACTTTTACCTGAGAAGACAGCTTCCCCGGATTCTGTAAATTCAAATTTTGCATCCATTCCTCCATCATATTTGGTAGCAACTAAATCCTGAAAATAGGTTCCCTGGCGAACTTCCCAACCGTCCAATGATTTAGGAGACTTGAATTTTGCGAGCAAAAGTTTGCTCTTGCTACTTTTGCCAGCCCTTAGCTGTGCTAACTGATTGTTATAGTTCTGCAGATTAACGAATCATCAAGCACAGCCAATTACAGTACATCTAAACTAGGAATAGAAGTATGCCAAAAAGACAGCCTAGCTAGATGGAAATACAAAAAGTGGAGGAGGTTATAGCAAGCAAACCTGAAATGCCTTAGTTACATTACACACTCCCTGGTGGTCAACTCTGTTTAGGTCCCCTGTAATAGCTGAACGTGCAGTGGCACAGTAAATGATCTTGTTGCACCCCTCAACTGCAGCCTTCAAAGTTGAAGGTTCACCCACGTCACCGACCACTATATTCACTGATCTCGGGAGCATATCTATCACTTCTGGATCAGCTTTCCTTACTAAAGCCTGATTAATTGATCTGAAATGTTCAGTTTGCTTAACAACTAATTTCATTAAAATTTGAACAGCATAGGAAAGTTCAGTTTTATTTTTATTGAACACATGATGACTTTAAAATATCTGCGGACAAAAATACAGGATCATAACTGGTTATTTAAGTATGAGAAGGAGCCCACATAAGCACTTCAGAACCATATTTATAGATGATAAGGAACAGAGCACACAAGCAGAAGCGAAAATAAATAGAAGGAGCAAAGGATAAAAGATAAAAGAAGATGACTCCACACCACATGTGACTGATGGCCTCACATCACATGCAAAACCAAATCATAAATATTTATTCATTTGTCTCATAATCTCATAATCAGATTGAAAGAAAATATGTCTAATCATAAATAAAAACTCTAACTTAAGGCTAAAACAAGCTAGCTTAAGATCTAATAAACTAAAAAGATTTGTTTCCTAACAATTCATAATAAGTAAATTGAAAATATTTGAAAATAATTAGAGGTTGCACATTTATCAATATTCCAAAGTAATTGACCAAGCTGCCAACATTTTGTTGTGCGCCGGACAACAACTACAAAGAGGAAACCCTAAATCTCAGATGCAAAAGAACAATACTATCAACAGCAAATAACACACAATCCCAGAGAATAGCACAAATCAGATTTAACGAGGTTCGGCCTTTTCGCCTACGTCCTCGGGGCAAGAAAGAGAGGGCTTTCTATTGATTTGTATGAATCAATACAATGTTTACAGCAATGGTAATTCAGAGAGAGATGCCTCTTTTCACTCTTCTCTTTTTCAAACCCAAGAAATCTATTCAATACTTAAACAGATTTCAAATCAGCACTTTCCCGAAACAGCCCGACCCGACTGTCGGTCGACCGGCCGGTCGCCGACCCTATGCACCGGTCGACCGTTCCGGTCGACCGTGCCTAACCGAGAGTTAGGCAATTTCAGTCGGTCGACCGGGCGGTCGACCGCTCTTCTTCTGCGGTCGACCGGACCGGTCGACCGCTACTCCTTTGTGCATGTTGTGCACGTCGGTCGACCGGACCGGTCGACCGATCTGCTGCTGCTGCGGACGGTCGACCGTTCTCCTGCTGATTTTGCTGGCTGCTGTGCTGATCTGATCCTCGTCGACTTGTGCTGATCCTCGTCGACTTCCTCTCTTCCTACAATTCTCCACCTCGGTGAAGATTTCTCCAAATCTGAGCCAAACTGCAACGTACCCCAATCTATCGCCTGGCGAAATCGACACACGATCTCGGCGAAATCGACACACGATCTTGGTTTGAAATCTGTAGCTCAACTATCCACTGGAATGCACCACACATGCCTTCTCTATACTTCACCTTAGGAGAACTTCCATACATGCCGATCACCAAACGTGTCTCCAACTCAGCAACTTCACGACCTCACGAAGAACTCATCATGAGCCAACACTGACTCTCCAACTGACTAGCTCTATCTAGTTTACCTGTCTTCAGCTGACGGTCCAATCAAGTCTGCTTAGAGCACACCGAACACCATCATCGGCTTCAACAACTGGATGCACACCACTCCTTATATAAGCTCAACATCTTCTCACCAGAAGATCAATCTGTTCATCGAGATCACAACACCTCACCTCTACGTGAAGTCCAACTTTTCACCTCTACGTGAAATCCAATCGGCCACAACACTCCACCTCTACGTAAAGCCTCTACCTCTACGTGAAGCTCCAATCGACCACAACTCTTCACCTCTACGTGAAGTTCCAAAACAGCTTTTCGAGAACCCAAACAGCTTCATACGGGTTGCATCACCAAATGGCTGCGCCTTTACGGCTGCCTACCTACCTTGCCCAAAGGATGAAGCTAACCGTAATTCATTTAAAAATGAGCTCCATCAAGCTCAAACACTTGTACCTAGATCTGCAGCAGCGAACCTGTCTGGCTGAGTCATATGAACCTCCTCACGACCATCATGGAGAACAACCTTCAACTTGAGCTTGTCGCGATCACAAGCTTGAGATTCATGCTTCTTTACCCACAAGCGTGGTTTTACCTTGATTCCAATGGCTTCAAACAACTCGACATCCTCAACAATGTCTTCAACCTGTTCAGCATCAACCGTGGCTACATGATCTCCACCCGGTGTCATATCTGGTGAAGTCTTCTCTGATGTAGAACTAACTGGAGATGGTGGAGTAGCATCAACCTCTACCCGCTGCGTACTTCCTTAGTCTGCGTCCTCTCCACCTGCTGAGAGACGGTGGACTTCAACACTGAAGTCTCTCCAAATGTGACATGCCTACTCAACATGATCTTCTTGTTTTCGGGGTCCCACAACCTATAGCTATTCCTTTTGATACCGAAAAACACAAACCTCTTTCCTCGCGGATTCACCTTACCATTCTTGGCACTGAAGTAGGTCGGACTTCCAAATTCCCGCAGCAAATCACGATCTTGAGCAGCTTTCCCAGACCAAATTTCAAATGAAGCTCGATCTATTCATGAGATGGCTAGCATACACAATCGCCTCAGCCCAAAACGATATGTCTAATCCTGCATTAGACAACAATAACCGATCCTTCTCCAGTAAGGAACGGTTTACTTCCTTAACCAACTCATGTATACCTTTTGTGAAGTGAGTAGCAATACCTGTGTTCTGACCAAATCGTAGGAATTGGTTCATATCTCTTTCAACATTACCAATCTGCAGCTCCTTGATCTTCCTACCAATCTACTTCTCCATTCTTCCTCTCCACTTCACCAACATATCTAGGGCTTCACTCCTTTGTCTCATGAGATATATCCAACAATGCCTAAATAAACTGTCAACAAAAGAGAAAGTACCTGTCACCTCCAAGCGATGCAGTCTTAGCAGGTCTCCAAACGCTCACGTGAACACAATCAAGAAGACCTTCTGAGCGTGAGTATTGGTGCTGAATTTCACCTTCTTCTTATCCAGAACGTTGTGTTCACCTTTCAACTTGCAGGTAGCAGCACCTTCCAACGATCCCTTCTTTGCAGGATCTTGCAAAGACCTTTCACCTCCATGTCCGACCTTTACCTGCCAGACCTCCGTGCAACCATCACCTGAAGAACTAGAAACCTCCACCTGACATGTAACCGTACTACCCTTCAAGTAGTAGAGATTGTCCCGGCGGACGCCCTTCATCACCACCATCGAGCCTTTGATCATCTTGAGAACACCATCTCGAACAGATATCACCAGACCCAATGCTTCCAAAGCACCAACAGAGATTAGGTTTCTCTTCAATTAAGGTACATACCTCACTTCCTTCAGTTCCCTTACCATCCCATCAAACATCTTGATTTGGATTATACCTACACCCTCCATGATACATGGATGATCATCGCCCATAACGACTGAACACCCCTCCAGCTTCTCAAAGCTAAAAAATCAATCCCGATTAGGGCACACATGGTATGTAGCACCTGTATCCAAAATCTACTCATTTTCTCCTGAGTAGCCAACCATGGGAGTAGTGACTGAGAATGAGAAAACGACGAGTCTGAGTCTGATCCACCTGCCTGTGAGTTACTGCTCTGAGTACTAATCACTTTTGCAAGATTTGTCTCAGTCTTAGACTCCTTCTTTCCTTTAGCCTTTGGACAGTCCACTTTTCAGTGCCCTAATTCTCTGCAGAAGGCACACTGGTTCTTCTTCAGATCCCTATAACCCGGCCTGGACTTCGATCTCCCTCTATCATCTTTGCCCTTCCTATATGACTCCTGCCTCTTACTGCTAGCGCCTCTGCTGATGAGCTTGACTGAGAAGGCTGTCTCTCCTTTCTCCTCGTCTCATAATTTGTCAAAGCAGACGACACTTCATGATAGTCAAGAGTCTGTCTTCCATTAATGAAGGTTAAGGTGAACGTGTCATACTCTTCTGCAGGGAGAGAGTTCAAGAGGATTACCGCCTTATCTTCTTCATCTATCTTGACATTCACAATGACCAAATTCGTAAGAAGCTTCGTGTAGCGATTTAGATGTTCATTCACGGAGCATCCCTTCTTCATCTGAAACCCGTACAGCTTGCTCTTCAGTTGTAATCTCGATTCAATACTCTTGGTCAGATATTTTCTTTCAAGGGTCTCCCACAACTGCCTCGCAGATGTCTCGTGTAACACAAGGTATTTAATGTCTTGTATTAGACACGATCTAATCAAGCCACACGCAGATCGGTTCATCTTCTCCCACTCTTCTTCAGTGATTTTGCTTCGCTTCTTCTCCAGAAGTAGAGTATCCTCGAGGTTTGATGCATTTAGGGCATCCATCACCTCGCATCTCCACATCCCAAAATTGTTAGTGCCGTTAAACTTCACCACGTCAATCCTCGGATGAGGATTCATGATCCTAACTGATGTACTTTCTTCTGTCATATCTCTAACTGAATCCTCTTATGTAATGCGGAATACCAAACGGAGATAGATAAGCAACTATGATAAAAATCAGATTTTTACCTCCTCACGAAATCCTAGAATGAGTTTCTAACCAGATCTACTCCACCAATGATTTCTTGAGCACTCCTTGCGCTGTTCTAAGATCGACACACGATCCCACGAACAAGACCACCGCTGATCTGAGATTAACACACGATCTCCACCAAATCAGCACCCGATGCCCTCTAAATCGCTAGATAATCCCACGAAGAACCTGGGAAGCTCTGATACCACTTGTTGTGCACCGGACAAAAACCACAAAGGGGAAAATCTAGATCTCAGATGCAAAAGAACAATACTATCAACAGCAAATAACACACAATCCCGGAGAATAGCACAAATCAGATTTAACGAGGTTCGGTCTTTTCGCCTATGTCCTCGGGGCAAGAAAGAAAGGGTTTTCTATTGATTTGTATAAATCAATACAATGTTTACAGCAATGGTGATTCAGAGAGAGATGCCTCTTTTCACTCCTCTTTTTTAAACCCTAGAAATCCATTCAATACTTAAACAGATTTCAAATCAGCACTTTCCCGAAATAGCTCGACCCGACTGTCGGTCGACCGGCCGGTCGATCGGTGGCCGACGCTATGCACCGGTCGATCGTTCCGGTCGACCGTGCCTAACTGAGAGTTAGGCACTTTCAGTCGGTCGACCGGGCGATCGACCGCTCTCCTTCTGCGGTCGACCGGACCGGTCGACCGCTACTCCTTTGTGCATGTTGTGCACGTCGGTCGACCGAACCGGTCGACCGATCTGCTGCTGCGGACGGTCGACCGGACCGGTCGACCGTTCTCCTGCTGATTTTGCTGGCTGCTGTGCTGATCTGATCCTCGTCGACTTGTGCTGATCCTCGTCGACTTCCTCTCTCTTCCTATACATTTTCAGTAACATAAATAGACATCCTATTTTCATTTGTCAGTTGCCCACTAGAATGGATGGGATAAAACAAACCAAGTTATCATGACTTACCAAGTCCCAACTTAAAAGTAAGGCTGGAGAAGAGCTTAAACATAAGTCAATTGGTCTTACTTCACCGAGAGCCACTTGGTACAATGATAAAGGGAAAGTCTGACTAAAGGGGAGATCAGGGAACAAACACTAAAGTGAACCTATTTGTCAAAAGATTAAGCGTCACTCCCTCTAATTGTTCTCACTTGAACAAAGTCACATGGTAGTATGGTACATAAATCAAATGATCCTTATGATTCTTAATTTTTTTATGTTTTTATTTATTTATTTACTTTTTTTGCTTTTGTTAAAAAGTTGGGATATTCTTAACCCGTCTCTATTCTAGGGAGGAATAAATCATTTTGTTCCACTCATACCCTTCACCCCTTGTGTTATCCCCTCTAAATGAGCAAGCTCTCGTTCATTGGGCTGCTTCTAGATTTTTACACCTTTTAAAATACTTTTTTATTATATGACGATTAAAACTATAGTCTCCTTCATCCAATTCATGACAAACATTTAATCTTTGAAGACGAGATAAGTATTTAGCAATATTGCAAAAAAAACAAATTAATCCCCGCACTTTAGATTCATAATTCAGTTAAGAAGCATCGACACATCAATTGCATGATACATATCAAATACATAGATACTAATCTCCATCGAGAAAAACCATTAGACTTGGAACAATATTAATTGCCAAGTGCAAAGATTAGACATGCAGGGAGCCAAAAATCCAGACTTGCAAAATAGGACCATAATCCAACCCAATCACATGTATATATCTCATATAATTGTGAGAAAATTTTGAGAACGATAGAGTATAATTTAACCATGCATGCAACGGGCGAAGAGTTGCACCTGCAGTTGGTGGTGACACAGCGACAGGAGGAGACATCAACGACGTGAGCAATGCGCAGGCGCGTGAATGACTCGACAACGATCAGAATAAAAATATTTAGAGAGGCTCCATAACAAGTTAAATCAAAGAAACTGAGAATTGTGTATTGTATTATTGATGAGGGCAATGCCCGAATATATAGCCATTAAAATTACATGATAAGGAAGCTCCTACTCTTAATATAATTAGTTCTACGTAATCCTAATTTTAATACTCCTCTTTAATACTATGTTGCTTCTAAAGAAACAAAAAGTTCACATGTTGAACCACGTTATTTTCAAAAAGATCATAGACATTGTATATTGTACATGCGGAGTCCAACTTAAACAAACATATGAGAAATCCTCTAACGCAGATTATACATCGTTTTAACAAAACCGAACACCTTCCAAACATTAAAGGCCATCATACGCTCGTATTGTATCAAGTATTGGATTGACTATCAAATATCTTCTTGGGTTCAACATTAATTACAATGCTTCAATTTTGTGGGTCCATGTTCTTAAGTGTAAATTTTCTCAAGCGGTGCATGTTGGGCTGGCATTTTGGAGTTCAGATAATTGAAGTTAAATAGCATACACCGCTACTTCAGTTTTATCTTATCTCCAAAATCTCTTACAACGAATTGAAGGTAAAGGTTTGTATTTAAAGGAAAATAAGATGTGAGCTTAATCCCATATTAAATAGGAATGCTATTAGTAAAGAAAAAAGTATTTGAAGGTGGGCCCAACACTCCATAAGATATTTCTTCTTTTAAGTCAATTGTGTTTCCTAAAAAAATTCCATAAATTGGGGGATCATCACATCATTTTGGTTTGCCTGCACTTTTTTGCTCTACTATTTGCTTAATTTGTATGATCTTGTAAATGCACATGACACTTAAAACTGGGTATCATGAAGCGGTGCCTACTCTAAAAAATTGCTCGACAACTAAAAGAAAAAAATCATTAACTTCTAAGTAGTTATCTTCTAATTTAATACTTTCATACCCAAGAAACAAGCATATGAGCCCCTATTCATTCCCCAAATATTGAAGTGACACGGGTAGCTCTAGAGCAGGTGGGTAAGAAAGTATTGGTCTCTAAGAAACCTGATCCAACAACTAGCTAACAGATCTTAGCCTCAAAATAAGAACCAAACACTTACGGGTTCTGATTTGGATTCAGTTGTCCCCCCAACGATTTAATTTAAAACGTTGTGGTAAACCACACCCATGTTCAAGTGATTGACATATATTAGACATAAAAAGGCAAGAGCAAACCCTCCCAAACATTTTAAGGGCATCATAGGCTTGTACTAAGTCAGGCATTGGATTGACTATCGAATATCTTTCTTTGGTTCACCATTAAAGGCCGTTATGGAGTTACAATAACAATAACTCCAGTTTTCTGGGTTCATGTTCTTAAGCGTAAACTTTCTCAACTGGTGTGAGTTTTACATACAATTTGGAGTTAAGATAATTGAAGTTTAGATAATTGAAGTTATCTAGACTCAAAATCAAAAAAAGTTGAGGTGCATAGAATCCACTCTTACCTCAGTTTTACCTTACGTCCAAAATCTCTTAAAATGGACATAAAGGTTTGTAGAATAGAATTTACATTCCCTCTACCTCTAATTATAAGATTACTCTGGCTATCCTAACTGCATACCTAAACATGCCGTACATGTTACTCATTAAGGTTTAATTTTGCTTTGCTTTGTACTTCTTGATAAGCATGTCCTGCTCACTACTGATAGGCATGTCCTGCTCGCTACTATATCTACTACACACACATATGTCTATATTCATGTAGCCGTGTTCTTTTATCCAACTTTTAAGAACTCAACATGTATCCATGTTTGTGTCGAAGCGTACCCGTGTCCTGTTTTCGTGCCATTATTTTGAAGCAAGGTTTGAAATATCATTGATAGATATTATTTATGCTCGATACCGGTATTACTAAAAAACCAGATATGACAAGGACAATATCGATATTGTTGATATGACGAATCAAAAGGACTGACAAATGCTGATACTACTGATTCTGATACCAAAAGCCTACAACCAATACTGATGCGAATACCAAGCAGAGTTCGAAGAATCGGCTGAGTCGGATACGACTCGGCCGAGTCGTATCCGACTCGGCCACTGCCGAATTGACTCGGAACCCCGAGTCGACCGACGGGCACCGAGTCGACCTGGATCGAGTCCGAGTCGAACCCGATCCGGGTCGACTCGGCGCCCGTGATCCTTTGTTTAAAGGGGCTGAGGGAGAGAGAGATCAGATCTGATCTCTCTCTCTCACGCTGCCCCTTCCCTCTCGCGTCCCCCCCCCCCCCGCGTCGCCCTCGCCCTCGCCCTTGCCGTCACCGTCGCGTCGCCGTCGCAGGTAATTCTCCCTCTCTCCCTCTCTCTCTCCCTCTCTGTCTCCGTCTCTCTCTCCCGCTGTGTCTCTCTCTCTCTCTGTCGGACTCTCTCCCTCTCCCTCTCAGTCTCTCTCTCCCCCCCTCTCCCCCTCTCTGTGTCGCTCTCTCCCTCTTTGTCTCCGTCTCTCTCTCCCGCTGTGTCTCTCTCTCTGTCGGACTCTCTCCCTCTCAATCTCTCTCTCTCCCCCTCTCCCTCTCTTTGTGCCTCTCTCTCCCTCTCTATCTCCGTCTCTCTCCCGCTGTGTCTCTCTCTCTGTCAGACTCTCTCCCTCTCCCTCTCAGTCTCTCTCTCCCCCTCTCCCTCTCTCTGTGCCTCTCTGTGCCTCTCTGTCTCCGTCTCTCTCTCCTCCTCTGTGTCTCCCTCTCTCTCCCTCTTTGTCTCCGTCTCTCTCTCCCTCTCCCTCTCTCTGTCCCTCTCTCCCCCTCTGTCTCCGTCTCTCTCTTCCTCTGTATCTCTCTCTCGGACTCTCTCTCCCTCTCAATCTCTCCCTCCCTCTCTCTCTCCCTCTAAGTCTCTCCCTCTCCCTCTCTCTGTGTCTCTCTCTGTCCCTCTCTCTCTCTGTCGGACTCTCTCTCCCCTTCTCCCTCTCTGTGTTTCTCTCTCCGTCTCTCTCTCCTCCTCTGTGTCTCCCTCTCTCTCCTCTGTCTCCGTCTCTCTCCCTCTCTCTCTCTTCCTCTCTCTCTCTCCCTCAGTTTAATTTATTTGAGTTTAATGTAATTTAATTTAGTTTAGTTTAGTTAAACTTAATATAAGTCAATTTAATTTAATAAAATTTTGTAATTATAATTAAGTTAGGTAATTTAATAATTTTATTGAAGTTAGGTAATTAAGTTAGTGTAGGTTAATCTAGTATAAACTAGTTTAGTTTAATTTAATTTAGTTTCATTTAATTGAGTTTAATTTAATTTAAATTAGTTTAGTTAACTTAATTTAGGTTAATTTAATTTAATAAAGTTTTGTAATTAAGTTAGGTTATTTAATAATTTTATTGAAGTTAGGTAATTAAGTTAGTGTTGCTTAATCTAGTATAAACTAGTTTAGTTTAATTTAATTTAGTTTCATTTAATTGAGTTTAATTTAATGTTATTTTAATTTAGTTAATTTTAGTTTTAATTTAATTAACAGATAATTTTTTAAATTTCAGTATGGCTCCAAAGCAACGCGATATTGGATGGGAACATGGTACCCCTGTTGGTGGAAGTAGAAAACTTGTGAAGTATAATTATTGTGGGAAATAAGTCCATGGTGGTATCACTAGATTGAAGCAGCATATAGCACATGTACCCGGTCAGGTGGAAGGATGCTTGCGAGTATCAAAAGAGGTATCTCAAATAATGAGACAACATCTTTCTGAAGGTAGCAAAGAAAGAGCGGCCATAAAATCCAAAAAAGAGCGACTTATGAGATCTTTAAGTGAGGAAGATTTTTATGATGTGATCGAAGAAGATTCTGATAATGAAATTGAAGAAGTTGGTGGTTTAGAAGGAGTTGAAAGAAGACAACTAAAATAAGTTATGAAAGAAAGTCGTGAAATGGCTTGGAGATCGACAGAAGGAGTTGATATTAGTGGCAGTAGTTCGCAGCCTTCAGGATCAGGGAGTAACCGTGGATTGCGTCGGAGTATGACTATGAGAGAAGCTGAAATTCCAGCTCGTGGTGTTGATCCTTACATGTTCCCAACAAAACAGAAATCAATCAAAAGCATGTTCTCAACTGAGAATATTAAAAAGGTTGAGAAATCTGTGGCGAAATTCTTTCACTACAATGCAATATCATTCAATGCAGCTGATAGTGGTCCTTACTACCAAGCCATGATTAATACTATTACGGAGGCAGGCCCAGGTGTAAAAGGCCCTACAGGGTACCAGATTGGCAATCTATATTTAGAGGAGGAAATGAAAGAAATTAAAGTATATATTACTTCAATAAAAACAAAATGGCCGCAGTATGGTTGCACGATCATGTGCGATGGATGGAGTTCTCATAATAGAAAGTCTATTGTTAATTTCATGATTTATTGTGATAGAAGCATGATCTATCATACTTCTGTTGATACTACTAATATCTCGAAGACTGTTGATTATATATTCTCGCTAATGGATAAAGTTGTTGATGAAGTTGGTGAAAAAAATATCGTGCAGGTTGTAACAGATAATGAGGCAAGTTTCAAAGCAGCTGGTCACATGTTGATGGAGAAGAGAAAACATTTGTTTTGGTCTCCCTGTGCAGCACATTGCATTGATTTGATGCTTGAAGATATTGGCTCTTTGAAATCAGTCAAGGAGACATTAGATGATGCTAAGATGATCACATCATTCATTTACAATAACCTCAAAGTAGTTAATTTAATGAAGCTATTTACCAGAGATAGAGATTTGTTGAGACCAGGTATAACACGGTTTGCCACCGAGTTTATTTCTATTTAAAGTCTTATTCGCTATGAGCAAGATTTGAAAAGAATATGTACGACTACAGAATGGCGTGAATTCAACAAGGAAAGGAGTAAAAGAAGTGTGCGAGATAAGGTTTCTAATCTCATTCTGACTGACCGGTTTTGGAAGAAGGCAAGAGAGGTCCAAAACATTATGGATCCTCTTATTAGAGTCTTGAAGATAGTGAACCAGGACAAGAAACCTACACTATCTATTATACATGAAGCTATGAATAGAGCAAAATTGGCTATAAAGGCATCAAATAAGAACTGGAAGAAGTACAGGGATATCATTGATAGAAGATGGGAGGGACAATTGCATAGACACTTACATACTGCTGGTAATTCATTTACTTAGAAATCATATTTGTTGACTAGAAATTGAGATTGTCATATCATAACAATCACGTGCTTATATTATTGCAGCATATTTTTTAAATCCAGTACTCCAATATTCAAAAAACTTTTCTACACATCCAGAAGTGAGAAATGGATTAAAGGAGGTCATTAAAAGATTGGAGCCAGATTTGAATAAACAAGCAAGAGCTATTAATGAGGTAATAACAATTTATTTATTTCATCGATATAATGTAATGCAAATATTAACACTTGTGATGTGGATTCTTACAGATAAAATTATTTATGGATGGAGTTGGAGAATTTGGAAGCTAACTAACTAGAAGAGCAGTGCAACAATCTCTTCCAGCTGATTGGTGGATTAATTATGACGAAGAAGCTCTCAATCTGCAGAAAATTGTCATCAAAGTTTTAAGTCAAACATGTTCTTCATCGGGTTGTGAAAGAAATTGGAGCACGTGATCGCTATTTCATACAAAATTGCGCAACCGGTTGGCAATGAAAAAGTTGCATAAACTAGTATTTGTGCATTATAATATGCGGTTGCGAGTAAGAAACTTGACATGCAAAAGCGACACTGATGATTATTACAACCCAATTGATCTGAACATATTTTCAATGATGATGATATTTTGGATGAGTGGATTCGTGAGGGAGAACAGCCGATGTTACCACCAGATGACTTAGGCTGGTTGGATGAATGTATTCTTCGTAGTGACGAAAGTGGCGGTGATGGTGGTGGCGGTGGTGGAACTGGTAGTGGTGATGGTGATGGTGGTGATGGTGGTAATGGTGAAGAGACTCATGGTATTGGTGGAAGCCAACGAGGTGGTGCTTTAACATGGGATTCAGAATATTATGTCACACAAGATACATATCATGGAGGCCGGGTGGGGATTTCGCAACAGCGTAGGCATTTAGATCGGTTGGTCGATTTCAGTTCTAGCGATGATTATTCGAGTGGACATGATAACTACTCACATGGTCATCATAGTCTTGAAGGCCATTTACAGGGGTTAGGTTTGACATCTGGCCAATATTCTGGCACTGATTATTCTAGCACTGATGAATATTCTACCAGCAGCGCTGAATATCGAGGTTTTGGGTATTATCACCATGGAGCTGATATTGCACAACCCCTACCGCCATATTACTCTGATAGTGGATCCTCTGGCCAATCATCTCAGCCTACAGGATCTCACCCACAAACATATTATTATCCTTATGGAAACTATATGCTTGATTTCTATACTTATCGCGGGGATGATGATAATGATGATTTTGTGCCTCCTCGTAATTCAATGTGGAAATGACTATATTAGCAGGTACTTATGAATTATTTTGTGCAATTTACTATATTATGCATGTATTTTGATATTTTCTACCGACGACGCTTGTATTTATACTTTCACGTTATGTTTTGAGTGTTAGGTGATATGTTTTGAATATGTGATACATGAATTTTGATATCTACATTTTTTTATGATTTGTCATGAATTTTTCATAATTTTTTTGGCGTTCTATGTAGCGTTTTGCGCGTATCGTCCGAGTCCGATCCGAGTCGCCGAGAGTCCGAGACCGATCCGTCTCGGTGCCGGCCGAGTCGGCGGCCGAGACCGAGACTTTGAACCATGATACCAAGATTTCAAACTATGTTTCTGAGCTTCTCAGCCTAAAATTGTATATTGTAACCATACTCACACCACCAATCCTTTTGTTCCATTATGTTAAATTAAGCCAATAAACTAGCAAAAATTTCTAACAGACAACAATTGTCAAATCAGATCACTGGAATTATGTTTTACTATCTCCCAAGCGTTTGTTTGTTCATAGTTCCAGATTAAGGGAAAGCGAAATTACCTTGACTCTGTATCCCCTGAGCATGAGCTTGCGCACCACAATCCGCCCAATCCTGCTGGTCGCGCCCACGACGAGCACGGTGGTGTCCTGCGCGCCGGGGATGGCGAACTCACACATGGGCCCGCGTATCGTGACGCTGTCGAGCAGACCCTCGTCCGTCCGCGTCCTCGAGATCTGGCCCAGCCCCGAGAACTTTCGCCACACCTCGTCGAATATCTGGCGGGACTTCCGGCCCAAGCCCACCGGGTTGACGTCGCCCAGCGTCAGCGACACCGACGGGGCCGCGTCCTCCCCCTTTTTCTTGTTGCTGGGCTTGTTGTTCTCGTCGCCGCCGCTGTCGGAGGTGCTGCTGAGTTCATTTTTGGCGGAGAGAGAGGGTGATATCAAGGGGCGTTTGAAGGGAGGGGAGGTGTTGGGGCCGGACATAGGGAGGCCAAAGAACTTGGTCTTGGTTATTAGGGCATCGGCGGCGGCGGCAATGCCGCCACTGTGAAGAGCCATGGCCATGTGATATTGTTGTTGTTGAAGACGGAGGAGGAGTTTGGAAATGGGGTGAGAGAGAGAGAGAGGATAATTTCATTTTTCATGGAAGTCTAAAAAGTGCGGGCGCAATCGTCCGTGGCCACGACGAATGTGAGGAGGTGGAGAGTTCGATTGCGATTGCGTTTTGTGGTGGGTTTTGTTAGAAATTTTTTTAAGACTGTTTGATTAGAGAAAAGAGTAGAGCCACGTCATCAGAGGACACTAGCGGGGTCGGATTCATGTAGACGTGGACGCCGGAGGATCAGAGGTGGATGGATAAATATGGACTGACAAACTCTTTTTTTTTTTTTTTTTTTTTTTTTTTTTTTTTTTGGTGGTTATGAGGATGACAGCCAGTTACGGTGGAACTTTGAGGCGAGATCGCTTTTTACGAAAGGTGCAGCTACAAATAGCTTCTTATTTTATGGATTTTCTGAGAAGATTGGTAAATTTTTGTGGAAGAAATTTCACAAAAATAATTTGGAAAAATGTTCCTGTGTGGGCCATACCCAATCTGTGTCACGCGTGAGTCTGATCGATTGGCCCCGGCCCGCAAATGGATAGACGATCGGTCTACCTGCGGCCCCATAGCGGTCAAAATTTGACCCTCATTAAGAATGATGATACGTGTCTAGCTACCAAGAGCTTCATCTAAGAAATCCACAACTCTCAGAGTCCGTTTCAGAGCCGCACACCGCATCCAAACTTCTCGAAGTCACCCTCCGTCCAGAAGATCCTTCCCTCCCGAAGTCGTATTCCACCATTCCGAGACTTTCACCTCTCCGAGGTCTTTACCACTTCGAGGTCTTTCTCGTCCTGAAAGTCCCAACTCCAACCCTGAAGCTCCAACAAGCGATCGTCCATGATCTCCATTGATACTTATGCAACACCTTCTGAAAGGAACACCTAGAGGGGGGGTAAATAGGTATTAGTGCTAATCTAAAACTAAATGCAAAACTGAGTGCTCTAGATGCGGAAGCTAATGCAAATCTTGCACAAACTTAATACAACACAACAAGTGTAACCGAATTCCCTGTGAAGGGCTCTGAACTAACTCCTCTTGATTCCCTTGAATGGGTTGAGGTGCTATGTGAAGCTCTTGTTGGCTAAGTATAAGTTAGGCACACACACAAGTAAGCCAAGCAAATAAGGATGAATAGCAATAAGAGTATATGCAAGGCAACTCAAGCAAATAGATATGTATAATATGAATTATGCTCAACACAAGCAAATATGATATGATGTTATGTATGATGCTTTGCACAAATAAATGAGAGAGAGAGTTGAGAGATATTGGATCAAACGCAAACACACGAATATGTTTCGAGGTTCGAGCCCCTAACTCTACATCCCCGCCTACACCACCGTGTAGGATTTCCAATCCACTATACCGTCCACCGAGAACTCCCACCGAGGGAACCTTCACCGAGAAGGATTTTTACAACAAATGGAGTACCTAACTCCTCTCTCAAACATACACCTCCTCACACAAGAGGGGTAGGCCCTTAGCCAATACAACAACCAATCCACCTCACACTTGAGGGATACAAACCAACAACCAACTCCACCTCACCAAGAGGGAGTAAACACCAATCTCCACCTCACAATAGAGGGAGCAAACCAACAACCCAAATCACAACCTCAACCTCTACCAAAGAGGGAGCAACCAAGAAATCAAGGGTTTACAATAAGTGGTCTCTTTCAACCACACACCTCTTTCCTTTTTCTTTTTCCACAAAACAAATGATCCTAATAGATTAGGATAGAAGATAGCTCAATTGTGGAAAACTAGGTGTTTGGAAAACAAGCAACAAAGAAAAACACTTGGGAAAATTCTTGCAAAAGATATAGAATGAAAACCAAGATAAATCTCCCAAAATATTCTTTTCTTTGATTTTTCCAAAACCTAAAAACAAATAAGATGAATTCTTTTTGGCTCAAAACTCTTTTAAAAACTCTTTTAAAACAATAGAGAAAGTCTGGAATTTTTGCCCTTAAAAACTTGTACAAAAACTATGAAGAGATGGGGTATATATAGCCCCAATACAAAACTAGCCGTTAGAGCTGAGCTGGCAGCTCTGACAGGCAACGGTCGACAGGCCCGATCGACCGCCAACGGTCGGAAATATGACCGTTGGGCAACTGCGGTCGACCGGCCCGGTGGACCGAAACAAACAGAGAGCACTGTAAGTGCTCCGGTCGACCAGAGCGGTCGACCGTCCCAGTGCCTCCAAACGTGCACAGATTTGTGCACGTCGGTCGACCGGCCCGGTCGACCGACCTCAGCCTTAGTCGACTAGTCAGGCTACTAGTCGACTTGGTTGAAGCCTGGAACAAAAACTGGGTCAGAAAAACTGGGAAAATTATTTTATAAAAATCTTTTATCTTTTCTGAAAATCCCATAAAACTTGTTTTAACATTTTGTATTGAAACACAAACTTGTGATAAAAATTTCAAGACATATATCAATCATATCAATTCATTTTTGTGTCTTGCCAATTTTATCAAAACCAACACTTGTATTTTATCAAACTTAATTTTTCAACACATGAATAGGGACATCAAAATAAGCTTGTATAGGAAGTTAAAACCATGTATGTATATCTAGACATATCTAATATACATAAAAACTATTTAAGCTTGTTTTGATCTACTATTCATGAAAACCAAAATCCAAAACATAAATCTTTTGTGTGTTTTGTGCACTTGAGCATATCAACTATACTAAACTTTACAAATGGATCTAAAACACACTATCTAAACTATGAATACCTAAGTCTTCTTGACGATCTTCATCTTCAAGTAGACTTGCTCCAAAACTCCATCCATGGGCTAGGCAGTGTGTGATCTTGACGCTTTGGCCCTGGAATCATCATGAAAAGCTTCTAAACACCTTGTTGAAGCTAATCACCAACTAATATCTTGGTTAATGATCTGAAACTTAAACAACACAAGATTATTAGTAAACATAACTACATGAGTTAATCATCATCAAAACTAGAGTGGAAGGCCTTTGGGCCAACAATCTCCCCCTTTTTGATGATGACAAAACTCATGGAGTTATATATGTATGGATTAAAGTTAAGCTTCAAAGAAGCTCCCCCTTAACTCATGCATAGACATAAATAACAAGATATGGAAATGAAATACATGAATATGTATGCAAGTATGGAGATAAAACATGCAACAAGCATAAATCAAGATCTTTTTCTCCTATTTGCAATACAAAAACATATATGCATAAATAACAAGGAAGACAAATACTTCTCCCCCTTAAGCAATGAAAACATGCATATAAACTCAAATACTTCTCCCCCTTTTTGTCAATCATCAACAAAGGGTTCAAAGTAAAATCAAATCAAACAAATTTTTCTCCCCCTTTTTGTCAAACAAAAGATCAAGAAGGGGTTACTATAAACAACATGATATCAATAGATAAATATGTCAATGAAGCATCTTGATATCAATAAACAAAGATCAATAGATGTTATATGCTATATACATTCATGAAGAGGAAGACGTTAAGTTAGCTTCCCTACACATATGCATTACATGAAAGAGGGATGTTAAGCCCTAATTCACATAACACACACTATGTAATGCATGAGAGGAGATGTGAAGCTCCCCCTACACACGTGTACCACATAACGAAGAGATGTTAAGCTCTTCAATACAAGATACACTCATCATGAATCTATATGCATATAGTCAATACAAATCAAAACTTTTGTATTTTTCTTAAAACAAAATTTTTAGATACCAATTTTAAGCAAAAACACATGAAATTAAACATAATAAATTTGAATGTCTAAATAAAGTTTTGATACCAATTGTAAATAATTTTCATATTAAACATATGATACCAATATGAAATTTTCAATCATAAAGTAAGGGAGTGGGAAACAAATACCAATTGAAGATCACCAATTGAAAGACAAAATTAAATTTTCTCCCCCTTTATGAAATACCAACTAAAATGATGCATGAGCTTGATACCAATTTAAAAATAATCAATTAAAATAAAATTGAAGCTCAAGCACTAGCATAAACAAAATTTTGTGAAAAATTTATATCTTAAGCACAAATAAAAGTGTATGAAATAGAATGAGTACCAATCACCAATAGATGATACCAATTGAAAATATACATACACAATAAACATATGAGTATACAAAAGGATCAAAATGATACCAATTGAAAGAGTTTAATGATACCAATTGACATAGCAATAAGTTCAAGTGTATACATCATATTACTATACCTCCCAATCAAGGTTCAAGTTTTAAATGATTTTCATTTTAAAGTATACAAGACCATGATCTCCTATCCAACCACCCATAGAAGGTAGGGGTTTTCAAGAATAGATTTGAAAATGTAGTATGTTTGAAAATCACTACCAAATTGAAGAATACGAACTAGTCAAAAAGAAAAACTTGTTAACTAGTGCGAAATCCTTCAAGTAAGGAATAAACTAAAAATAATTTTCATGAAACATGAAATCCACATGATAATCAACACTCTAATTCAATTAGGCATAAATATGACTCATGAATACAAAACATGAGCAAGCAATAAATGTGAGTGTACAAATAAAGTGTGAATATCATAATCACGAAAATATTCAATTAAGCTCAATTATTCCTTAAACATTGAAAACACGAAAATCATCAAAACTTATTTAATCTTCATGGCATATGTATGTCAAGTACAAATTAAAATATACATACATATCCAAAACACAACGAGTCCACAAAATATATGCATTAAGGCACGTGGCTCAAAAGAATAATCATGTATATCTAATAGTTTGGACAAGATAGACATATACATGAAGTTAAACAATTAAACACAAAATCAAACTAAATCTTCACCAAAACGAATTTCATTTCAAGGTATATGTATGAATTGTCAACATAATAAGTATACATACATATCCCTAAACACAATTGAGTCCATATATAGATTTGCATGAAAGGCAAATGACTCAAGGGGTATACATGTATGTCTTAAAGTTTGGCAATACAAACATATACATGAAGTGAAAACTCATAAAACAAATCCAAAATGGGAATACAAGTTTAAAATGTATGAATCATCAAAACTAGACTATACTAGCACATCTAATGGGTTCAAATAAGCATTCAAGCTCAAACATATATAAATTTATTTGTGGCCCACTATATGCACAAGTATATAACTAGTCTTAATGAAAACTAACATCTAAACATGTAATCAACACATGAAGTATCAAAACACAATATAAAAATCATCATGATAAAACTAAAACATGATTCCTATGTAAATTCACATATATTAGATTCATGATGTACATTATAGCTTAAACAAACGTGAGAACACTAAGAATGGGTTCATGCAAGCATGTGTGTCTCAAATACTATACATGTATGTCAAGGATCTAATAATCATGGCATTTACATACTAATCCATAGACAATGAAAACATGCTATAAAACATCAATATGAAAGCATGTAAACAATAATAAGGAGTTAAGAATTGTTGCCAAAACCTAGAAGGCAACTCTTCTTGTCTCCAAAACATGGTGGTCATCTCCACCAAATCTTCCCTTGAAAGTGATGCATCCAATTGATTTCCATGAAACTCGGAACACATCCACTCCAAGGTGTCATCACTCTCACGTCATGTGAGAGCCCACACCTACATTAAAAACAATAGGAGGGGTGGTCTTTGGTACCCATATCTTCTTGGGTCCATGGGGGTTAGTACCTTCTCTAACCCAAACAAACTTCTTTGCTAAATTTTCAACATGTAAACGATCATAGCAAAATTTAGCAAGATGACCTTTTCGGCCACAATGTGTACATGTGTACACATGAGCATACATGTGTTGATGGTATCCGTGTGGAGCATGTGTATGCCGTGGAGGGTGTGCATGCATAAAAGTTGGAACTTGTTTCTTACGAACCAAGGTTTCCAAGCGTGAGTGGTTCATGGCACATTGGCTCATAGTGGAGCCCAAACAATCAACCTTCTTCTTAAGCAAGCAAATATCATCATTAATCTTAGAAGAAGAAGTGTGGCATGCAATAGGTGGAGTGTGTGATACTACCCTAGCATGGCAAACATGAGCATCAATCTTATTTTGTAAAGCAACATTTTTCTTTAAACAAATATCTAAATCATTTGAAATGGAAATAATTTTATTCTTCAAATCAACATTCTCTTTTAAAACAAAATCAATTTTTGAAGATAAGTTTTCATTTTTCTTCAAAATAGCATGGCAATCATTTTTATTTTTCAAAAAGTTATTTTCTTTAAGTGTAAGATCAAGTTGAGATTTTAATGAATCCCTTTCATTATAGACCTCAACCTTCTCTTGCAAAACACAATCAAGTCTAGAATGCAAACTTTTATTTTCCTTGTCAATTTCTAGACTTTTCTTTTTCAAAATCTTATAATTTTCTATTAACTTTTCACATACAATAGATAGTTCTTCATTAAAGCATGGGGATCAATATTATCATCACATGAAGAACTAGCACTATCATCACAATCTAAGTGGGGTTCCGAATGTACCTCAAGGGAGTCATTCCCTTGGACCATGAAGCATTGTGAATCGGATTCTCCACTAGATTCCTCTTCTTGGATTTGCACTTGAAGCTCGGAGGTGGTGGTGGTTGTTGTCAATTTGTTCCACACTGCAAAGGCGGAATCAATGTTAGAAACACACATAAGATAATCTTTAGATAATGTGCTTCTAATGGCCTCTAGGGCTTGTGCATTGGCCCTATATGATTGCTATCACTAAGGAAGGATTCCTTGGTAATGGCAAGGTAAACTTTATGACCTAGGGTTTGTAAATAAACGGTCATCCTAATCTTCCAAATATGAATGTTGGAAGGGTCAAACATAGGAGGGGTCATGAAGGCCATGGTAAACTAAATGTGTGCAAACAAGCAAATGCAAATGTAGATTAGCAAGCAAATGGATCTCACTCCTAGGATGTTAAGCCTAAGTATCAGGAGCACTGGCTCTGATACCAATTGAAAGGGAACACCTAGAGGGGGGTGAATAGGTGTTAGTGCTAATCTAAAACTAAATGCAAAACTAAGTGCTCTAGATGCGGAAGCTAATGCAAATCTTGCACAAACTTAATACAACACAACAAGTGTAGCCGAATTCCCCGTGAAGGGCTCTGGACTAACTCCTCTTGATTCCCCTTGAATGGGTTGAGGTGCTATGTGAAGCTCTTGTTGGTTAAGTATAAGTTAGGCACACACACAAGCAAGCCAAGCAAATAAGGATGAATAGCAATAAGAGTATATGCAAGGCAACTCAAGCAAATAGATATGTATGATATGAATTATGCTCAACACAAGCAAATATGATATGATGTTATGTATGATGCTTTGCACAAATAAATGAGAGAGAGAGTTGAGAGATATTGGATCAAACGCAAACACCGAATATGTTTCGAGGTTCGAGCCCCTAGCTCTACATCCCCGCCTACACCACCGTGTAGGATTTCCAATCCACTATACCGTCCACCGAGGACTCCCACCGAGGGAACCTTCACCGAGAAGAATTTTTACAACAAATGGAGTACCTAACTCCTCTCTCAAACATATACCTCCTCACACAAGAGGGTAGGCCCTTAGCCAATACAACAACCAATCCACCTCACACTTGAGGGATACAAACCAACAACCAACTCCACCTCACCAAGAGGGAGTAAACACCAATCTCCACCTCACAATAGAGGGAGCAAACCAACAACCCAAATCACAACCTCAACCTCTACCAAAGAGGGAGCAACCAAGAAATCAAGGGTTTACAATAAGTGGTCTCTTTCAACCACAAACCTCTTTCCTTTTTTTTTTCCACAAAACAAATGATCCTAATAGATTAGGATAGAAGATAGCTCAAGTGTGAAAAACTAGGTGTTTGGAAAACAAGCAACAAAGAAAACACTTGGGAAAATTCTTGCAAAAGATATAGAATGAAAACCAAGACAAATCTCCCAAAATATTCTTTTCTTTGATTTTTCCAAAAACCTAAAAACAAATAAGATGAATTCTTTTTGGCTCAAAACTCTTTTAAAAACTCTTTTAAAACAATAGAGAAAGTCTAGAATTTTTGCCCTTAAAAACTTGTACAAAAACTATGAAGAGATGGGGTATATATAGCCCCAATACAAAACTAGCCGTTAGAGCTGAGCTGGCAGCTCTAACAGCCAACGGTCGACCGGCCCGGTCGACCGCCAACGGTCGGAAATATGACCGTTGGGCAACTGCGGTCGACCGGCCCGGTCGACCGAAACAAACAGAGAGCACTGTAAGTGCTCCGGTCGACCGGAGCGGTCGACCGTCCTAGTGCCTCCAAACGTGCACAGATTTGTGCACGTCGGTCGACCGGCCCGGTCGACCGACCTCAGCCTTAGTCGACTAGTCAGGCTACTAGTCGACTTGGTTGAAGCCTGGAACAAAAACTGGGTCAGAAAAACTGGAAAAATTATTTTATAAAAATCTTTTATCTTTTCTGAAAATCCCATAAAACTTGTTTTAACATTTTGTATTGAAACACAAACTTGTGATAAAAATTTCAAGACATATATTAATCATATCAATTCATTTCTGTGTCTTGCCAATTTTATCAAAACCAACACTTGTATTTTATCAAACTTGATTTTTCAACACATGAATAGGGACATCAAAATAAGCTTGTATAGGAAGTTAAAACCATGTATGTATATCTAGAACATATCTAATATACATAAAAACTATTTAAGCTTGTTTTGATCTACTATTCATGAAAACCAAAATCCAAAACATAAATCTTTTGTGTGTTGTGTGCACTTGAGCATATCAACTATACTAAACTTTACAAATGGATCTAAAACACACTATCTAAACTATGGATACCTAAGTCCTCTTGACGATCTTCATCTTCAAGTAGACTTGCTCCAAAACTCCATCCATGGGCTAGGCAATGTGTGATCTTGACGCTTTGGCCCTGGAATCATCATGAAAAGCTTCTAAACACCTTGTTGAAGCTAATCACCAACTAATATCTTGGTTAATGATCTGAAACTTAAATAACACAAGATTATTAGTAAACATAACTACATGAGTTAATCATCATCAAAAACTAGAGTGGAAGGCCTTTGGGCCAACACCTTCCTTTCTCACTTTCATAACATGTAACGCCTCTATCAATGCGGGCAGTTATAGACAGTGACAGATTTCTCGACATGCAATCCCAACAACCAGCGCCTATGATCACGACTGTTAGCATATGTAGGTCTTGCAGTTACAGCAGCCCATCAATTTCGCCTCCGTGTCAGCATCCATGTTAGGTATATATGATCATTCTTCTCCTAGGAGAGAGATCGCTTTCCTAATCTTAAAATCAAACACACACATACCATACCAATACACCTGCAGTTATCCTCTACGCAATCCTTCCGTCTACATACCGATAGTTAACTTCTGTCGGTCCTTCTTTCCATTCCACCTACTGATTCTCACGCCCGAGAGTCTTAGGCCGGCATCACACCGGTGCTCCTAAAAAGTGTCTTTTTCTGTGTGTGCTTAGACAGGTACCATCCGTGGAGTACCTCAAATCGTTTATAGTGAGGTATATTCCCGGTAAGCCGATTTTTATCCACCACAAAACAGGTGCTTTCATTAATAGTTGGATCCATACTCAAGATCTCCTTCCCATTCAATCCAAAAACTTCCACAAAAAGTCTCTCTCCTAGTGCCAATGGCCTCGAGAAAGCAAACCATCACCCACAACGATGTCTCATCAAAGGGCAAGGCCTACAGTGCCGCCGGGGGCACGGTCCCCCCACCAGCTGATGACCAACAACATGCTACCGAGAACACTGGCTCCTCCTCACCTCAGGGGGCAGCCTGTCTACAATAGACCGACGCTCCCAATTCTCTCACTAAGTCCACTCTAGACCTTCAAGCCGACAAAGCACTTCACTCCCTCATGCTCTCCATCAATGAGGTCTTCAACGCTATCAAGGACCAACCGTGGTTCAGACGTCCGAGACTGATCCAATACAATCGCGCACTCCCCGGAACAGAAGAGTATTGTTCCTTCGACAGCAAAGGGCACAGAACCTAACGTCGACCTGCCCCGCCCCGCCCTGTGCGACCCGTTGAGTCGCACAGGGCGGGTTACGGGTCAACCCGCACCCGCCCCGTTTAGGGGCGGGTCAAAACGGGTTGACCCGTAAACGGGGCGGGTCAAAACGGGTGGACCCGTCTCATGTAAACGGGACGAATCGGGTCGGGGAAGATTTCACCGACCCCCCTTCTCTAATTTTTTTTTTTTATGTCCAATATAATTATATAACTGTTATAGAGGAAAATTAGTCTCAGACCCCTAGATTCGTTTTTTTTATTTTTTTTCAACCCTCAACAGCTCAAAAAAGAGCCGTTGTGGGTGAGAAAGAGGGTGCCACGTGGCACCCTCGAGCCGTTGTATCATTTTAAAAAAAAATTAAAACCCCCTCTAACCTCTATAAATACTCTCCAATCTCATTCACTTTCATCTCACTTAACCTCAACCCTCTCTCTTCTATTATAAATCACTCTTATTCTCTTACAATTACAAATATCTACGAACTTTTAATCTAGTCTAATGGAGCCCAACTGGAATACTGGCGGTACCTCATCCGAAGCCGGTGATAGCTCTTCATCAACACACAATTCTTCATCTGTCGCACCTTACACCGATGCCGGCGGTAGCTCATCGTCAACATATGCCACTTACCCACCATACAATTATGCTCCCCTAATATCCAGATTTGCTCCCTATCACAGTTCGTCAAGCTATGCAATTGACTACAGTGGTTTTGCACCCTATACATATGCTGCATATGCCAGTGATAGTGGTACAGGTCGGCATTCTATTTCCTTCCCTCCTCAATATTCCTCATATTCTCAACTTTTAATGTCAACATCACCAATGAACGCACAATCTCTGGCTCATTTTTTTTACTGAAACACAAGAACAATACAATACACAACAAGCACAGCTGATACTATAGTTCTAAAAACACAACAACCAACTAGCACAACCACTAAAGTAAGAGCCAAAACTTCTCTAGCGTGGAACCATTTCATAGAAAAAGTTATTGAAGGTAGAAGAAAGGCAGAATGTAAGTACTGTCATCAACTATTTGATCATAAAGAAGGATGCGGTACAGGTATTCTTAGTAAACACTATGAAAAAAAGCATGCTAAAAATCACGGTTTACCACCACAACAAGCACAGATATTAGCTGATTCAGGCACACTCTCCACTTGGAGTTATAAGCCTGAAGTAAATAAACATAAGTTAGCTAAATTTATTGTTCGAGCAAAACTTCTATTTTTTTACTGAATCAAATGCATTAGTTGATTATCTTAAATCTATTTTCGCTTCTGATTATAAGAGAATTAGCAGACAAACTTATAACTAAAGAAATTGAAGATTTATTTGTAAATAGAAAAAATATTTTGAAGGCTCTTTTTACTAGTGATGCTAGAAAATTTTTATTAACTTCCGATATATGGGAAGCTCTTAATCTTATTCATTATTTATGTGTTACTGCTCACTTTATTGATGATAACTGAATTTTACAAAACGTATTTTATCATTTTTAAATTTTCTGAGAAACATTCTACTACAAATGTAGAAAATTCAATTTTTCTTACTTGTAGAAATTATGGTATAGAAAATAAAATATTTTCTATTTCTTTTGATAATGTAAGTAAAAATACTGCTTCAATAAGACAATTGAAAACAGTATTAGATCCGATTTTAAAAGGTAAATTTTTTCATGTTAGATGTGTTTGTCATATATTGAATTATGTGTACAAGATGGTTTAAAAATCTTAGACAAATATATTTATAAAGTTAAAGAAATTATTTTACATATAAACACAGTGGACTTAGGAGACAATCTTTTAAAAGTTATTGCCGACAATGTGGACTGAAAAAAAAACTACTCCAAGCAGATGTGAAAACTCGTTGGAATTCAAGCTACAATATGATTAAAGATTGCCTTCCTTATAAACAAGCAATTCAATTTTTTACAGTAAATGAATGTTCATCTTATTATATTAGCGATGAAGAGTGGAAATTGTATGAAAATTTTTGTACTTTTCGAGAAAATTTGACACTGCCACAAAAGCACTTTCTGATACATATTATCCCACATGTAACTTAGTTTTTTATAATGTTAATGAGATTGTTCAAGTATTTGCTTCATACAGAGATGATGACAGTCTTGAAGAGGTTATACATGATATGGAAGAAAATTTTCGAAAATTTTGAAAATATGCCTTTTTTATTTTATTTAGCTGCAATTATAGATCCTAGAATTAAAATAGATAATTTAAAACTTTTATTATCTAATTTTATTTTATGTTTAAATTATGAACATGATGTAGATAAATTACTTTTAGAAATTAGATCTTTTTTAGAAGAAATGTACTCATCGTACAGAGATGAGTTATTTCCCCCTTCTTCTTCTGAATTTAGGACACCTACACCATCACAAACTTCTTCTACTAAGATTATCTAATTTTAAAAGTTTACTTTCCTCTAATATTAGAAAGAAACACTCTTCAGGAGCAGGTTCATTTGATGAACTTAATTTATATTTGAACACAATGCCTGCTGAAATAAATGAAAATGATGATGAACCATGGGAAACATTTGA
Organism: Agave tequilana; assembly: GCA_038442645.1. Lineage (NCBI taxonomy): Eukaryota > Viridiplantae > Streptophyta > Magnoliopsida > Asparagales > Asparagaceae > Agave > Agave tequilana. The sequence goes on from JAVJIF010012396.1 coordinate 65,371, forward strand.
TGTTTTGTCATGATGGAAAGAACAGAGAAAACAACTTCCTATTCTTTCTACCATGGTCCGAGATATACTGGCACCTTCGGCCTCTACAGTAGCGTCCGAGAGCGCATTTTTTGCGGTGGTAGAGTTTTGACACCCTGGAGGAGCGGGCTGACCCGAAATACTTGGAGATGACTGTTTGCTTAAAGGACTGGTTCGATGTAGAAAGAAGCACACAAGAAAAAGCTATTCTAGATGAAAAATTTGAACATGACGATGATGAAGAGTAGAGAACCACCAGAGTTTTTTATGTACATTGTATGAGATGAGCACCAGAGTTTTTATGTATATTATATGAGATGAGTTTTATGTACATTATATGTGATGAGCAGATTGGTATATGATTTTTTCATATTAATAAAATAATTTATCTTACAAAAAACTTGTAATTAGTGAATATTAATTCTATTATTTTTTATAATTTTAGACAATTTTTTAAAAAAAATTTCTCTTTTTTTACTATTTTTTTCCTAATTTCTTTATAACTTTAAATTTAAAAATTAAGAAAATTCGAATTTAAGAAAAATATTAAAAAATGCCGAGACGGGTCCAACCCGTCTCGGCGAATCCGGGTAACGAATCGGGTCAGGAGACCCGATTCGTTACCCGGTTATTCAACCCGTCTCGTCGAATCCGTGACGAGACGGGCGTCTCGTCACAGATTCGTTGGGCTTATGGGACGAATCAACCCGATTCGTCCCGTTAGCCAACCCTAACAGAACCATTGCAAGAACCTTCGGAGGCACATGGAAGAGCTCGTCTGCCAGGGCTTCCTCAAAGAATACATCCTTACCCCCGAAGAGGCCTTCAGGTCATGACAGTCAAGCGCTCCACCGTCTACCCAACCACAACACATATCACACAATGCAAAGCGATTGAGTGAACCCGCATCTCCAATAAAGGCAGGACAGTACCTCCATCGGTTATAGCATACGTATTTCGATTATATTCCATGTATTTTATTTCAGTAATTAAATAAAACTATTTTTTTTTACCCCAAACTATTGCAGCCCCACCAAGTTCACCGTTCCGATGCTGGATTTCCCCACTCGGCAATGACTGTGAACCTAACTTTATTTTTGAAATTTCTCCCACTCGAAGACCAACTATGTTCGCATGCTCTGTAATCACCTCGAGGGGGTGAATAGGTAATGTGCTAATCAAATACGAAAATTTAAAACTTTAACTAACAATTCTAAACTAATAAAATCATATAAATAATATTAAACAAATATGGCAATTAGGCACAAGCTATATCAAGCATGTTATAATGGGCACAAGTAATTAGCATGCAGGATATAAAGTAGGGCGGGTAGAGTTGAAAGAGCACGAAAATATTAGCTCTCAAAAACTATATGTCTTGATTTTGAAATTTTAAGCTCTTGAAAACTTGAAAAATCAGGCTAAAAAAACAAAAATCATGCTAAAAAAAAATCATGCTAAACTCCGATGTTGGGATTTCCCCCACTCGGAGACCAATCGGGTTCGCCTCTCCATTGATGGCTTTCACCCCCACTCAAAGATGATGACCCAATCTGATGATCAATATTATCCTCACTCAGAGCCATACAAAATTCACCACTCCGTTGTTAGTTACTCCCACGTGGAGATGACCATGAACCTAACTTTGATGGAATTTCTCCTACTCGGAATCCAAAAGTTTGCAAGGTATTATTGAGGGATCTCCCCCATTCATAAACAATAATGCAAACTCCTCGAACCACTCCATATCCAACTAATTATACTAGAGGTAGAGATCAACACTTCAAAGAGGCATGGTCACACTAATTCCAAAAGCTAAGGAAAAAAACAAGACATGCAAGATTTACCATTAAATATTTCCATTCTAAAAATTCATTTCCATCCAAAATATTCCATTTCAAATACCATTCTATTATATTTATTTGATTATATCTAACAAGAGTGATACAATAAATTCTATTATATCTTTGTGCTTACATTTTTGAAAAGAAATACAACAAATCCAGGTCCATACGCTCCAATTCATCTCGCTAGTCCCGCCTCACCTACGTACTTAGAGGACACATTCAAAGTCACAGGGGGACACCCATCGGAAGACACCATCCTATTGCTCGCGCCACTATCTAGAGATCCCAGTTTCGGTGAAGAGAAGACAAAGAGGTTAGGATCGGAGAGGATGTCTCAATCTGAGACACCTTTTCCTTTTCACTCCCCATGACTCCAAGGCAGCCACACCGACGCCACAATCCGCCTCGTATTGCAAGAAGAATGAGGACTCTTACTAAGCCCTTCGAGAGGGCTGCAGCAGTGTCTGACGAGATGGGCTCCGGCAAGACATGAAAGACAGTGATGAAATCACTTCTGCACCCCAGTACCGCTCAGGAGAATTACCACTACCAAATGGAGAGACTCCATATCACCAGCAAAGAGACTCTAGCCGCCCTATGTGACAACTGGCAGCTAGTGTACAACTAACAATTAATTCCAGAAGATCTGCGTGATTCGAAAAGATTTGTTGCACTCCTCCGTCGTAAGCGTCATAATGAGTTTTAAAGTATTCATAATCCATCTGAGCATCTTCGCTTCCCCGACTTTCCTTTCGCAGACTTTGACAAGTGAGAAAGTTAGGGTATCTATAGTGGGTGGTCAAAATTTGACCCTCATCAAGATGACATATGTCCTAACTACCAAGAGCTTCTCCAGAGAAATTCACAACTCTCAAAGTCTATCCCGGAGCCTCAGCCACATCTAACCTTCCCGAAGTCATCCCCAGTCCTGAAGATTCTTACATCCTGAAGCTGCATTCTACCATTCCTAGATTTTTACCTCACCGAGGTCTTTACCATTCCGAAGTCTTTCCCTATCCCGAATGTCCCAACTCTGAACCTGAAACTCCAACAAAAGATTGTCTATGATCTCTGCCGATAAGTACTTATGCAACACCTTCCTCTCCCACGTTCATAACGTGTAACACCTCTATTAATGCGGTCAGTTATGGATAATGACAGATTTCTCGGTATTCAATTCCACTAACCAGCGCCAATGACCACAACCTTTACAACAAATTTAGCACGTGCAGGTCGTATAGTTACATCGACCCGTCAATTCCGTCTCCTCCCGGCATCCATATCAAATACATATGATCCTTCTTCTTCTAGGAGAAAGGAATCACTTCTCTAATCCTAAAAGCGCGCATACACCACAGCAATGCACCCGCAATTATCTTCTGCGCTGTCTTTCCATCCACTACATCGGCAGTTATCCTCTGTCGGTCCTTCCCTCCATTCTACTTACTGATTTTCACGCACGAGGGTCTTAGGACGGCGCCACACCGGTGCTCATAATCTGAAAGGTATTTTTTTTCCCCGTGTGTGCTCAAATATGTACCATCCGGAGAACGCCTCAAATCACTTGTGGTGAGTTCAATTCACGGTATGTTATTTTTTATCCACCACAAGCCCAAAGCCAAATGAGGCCCTTTTGGAGTCCAGTCCGCTCCTAAGAGTCCTATACTCCTCAGTATTCTCGTTGCCTAAGAATTCTACTCGTCTAGAGAGATGACAGATGTGGTAACTCGGTATAAGCATAAAACCCCTCTACATGACTCTTGTAAATAACCTTTAAGAGCGCATGTGAAAGATCCGCTCCGCAAATTCTGTTTTTGGAGGGAGATCCTTTCTCGAACTAAAATCAAAAAATGGATTTAAATAAAAATTTCCCATACAATAATGAAGCTTCTAACTTTTCCAGCATCTTTTGAGCCAAATCTGGCATATGCTAAGATTAGGAATAAGACCAGGAGGACAAGCAAAGGAATGCAGTCATTTAAACCCAAAACAGTGATAAACAGACTCGTTAGCCTGTTTGGTTGTCGTAACTGACCGTAATTCGTAGTTCGTAATTGGTAAAATCTTTTACAGTTGTAAATGAGTTATTTACATGTAAGCTTTATGGTGTTTGGTTGGTAATATAAAGTTGTAAGTGGAAAAGTGTATTGTACTTTACGGTGTTTGGTTGTCGTAATGTGTAAGTCGTAAGTGAAAAAGTTAATCACAAAATTAACTATTTGGTGATTTAAAAAGTTTTAATATTGCAAATAAATATTAAAAATGCTAAATATTAAAAAAAATTAATATTAACATAAAAAATAATACAAATTTGCATGACCACAAAATTAACTGTAACTAGACTGTAAGTAAGTGGTAATTGGGTTGCAAGTGAGTGATAATTGGGTTGTGTAAGTCTTTTACGAATTACGGTCCAAACAAACGCTGTAGTTGTAACTGGGTTGTAAGTCATTTACGAATTACGGACTTTTACGCGAAACAAACGGCCAACTAGTAAATTAGTAAATAGAGCTCCTCTCAAATTATCCTAAATGCACCACAACAACAGTTTCAAGCATCATAGCACCTCAGCCATACCTCCTCTTTTTTACAGAAAATATATTGGCAACTGTTAAAGGGGTTTGCTTTGGAGGCTCCATTACTGAAGCTACCTATACAACTTCTTCCATAATTTTGAATAAATGCATCACATGACTAATCTTTGATTCTCTCGACATGATACAGTGCAAAAACCTTTTCTTTCAGGTTAGAAACAGAGTATAATATGAAACCAAAGTTCTTTTAAGTTCAGTACTAATATTGCAGGCAATCCAGTGTATGAAATTTTTTTGATCTACTACATTTTTCATTTTAGCCATTTCTCCTTTGTTCACAAATAAAGAGATCACTGCTACACTTATAAGGTTGATTCCAGAGGCCTGGATGCTTATCACATGACCAGTGATGCCTTTATTGATGCAAAATAATGCTATTCATTTATGAAATAAAATACCGAGTATAGCCAACCAAAGGTGGTTTAGTTTGATGCCTGAATCTGTAACATATTACACATTTCTGTAGCTTAATGGGTCATATCAAATTTTTATGGAAGTTGAAGGTGCAAAAAGATTTCAGATATAATAATCTGAAATCATGGAATTAAAAAGTATAAAAAAATTGGAAATAATTTAGAAATTTTAACAAATAATTTGTGACGACAGATATCTTCAAAGCACACAGAGAACTAGTATCAGAATGATTACATATTACCAAAAAGTAACAAATTGAAACATCTATAAAATAGTAAACCATGATTAGAACTAGTATAAGCGACACTGATCTTTTCTTCTATTATACTATAAGTTCCACTGCGCTCACGACTGAGTATTACCCTTCATTTTACCCCATCTCTTGTGGTATCAGATTCTAAAACCCATGCATCTTACCAACATCTCGAGCCCATTTGAGCAATGTCTCTCGACTTTGAAAAATCTCAAACGTGGTGAACTCCATAGCATAATCAACAATCAGCTCAGAACTCTTATTGCTACAATGGGTAGATAGAGCTCCCTGTTTAACATTTGGAAAAAAAAAATGGGGCAACTATTTCATCAAAGAAAAAATATAAAAAGAAAAACATAAAAATTTATATTAATCTTGACTGGAAAAAAGTGATTAAATAATCATATATGTTATACTCATTCTGGTCAGATGGTCTACTTGATCAATGGGATTACAGGTGGAGATGGTTCTGTATGATCTTGATTGCAGCTGGCCAATGGTCATAGACAAATGAAGAAGTTATTACTGGATGTTGCATTTAGTAATACTTTGAGCAGAATATAGCACGCTCTGGTACATCTATATGTACCATTGCTGTATAACCTAACAAATTATATTTATTGAAGTAGAACCTAAGTACCCTTGGTGCATTTATGGAACTAATAGTCATGACTTTTGAAGTAGAAAGTAGGACCTTTGGCCATTTTACGCAACCTTATGATGTTATTAATCTAGGATTTTTCACTTTTCACATTTAGAATCTTTTACTTTGGCAACCTGCCTGTCTGTCTGCATTTAAACATGTCTCCTATGTGAATTGATTTGCAAACAAATTATATTTTTTTAAGACCTCCATTATAAGTGTCTACCCTAGATTTAAAGTTTTTGACGAACCTATTGTTGGAAAGAGAGAAGTATTGCTGAGGAAGTTGACATGGTTCGTCAAGGGGTCGTCGAGTGATCGCCGAGGAAGTCGATGACGAAAGGACGAAGGAAACAGCAGACGAAAACAGCAGCAGCAGCAGGAATCAGAAGTTCCGGTCGACCGGCCCGGTCGACCGCCCGCAGTATCAGAAGTTCGGTTGACCGGCCCGGTCGACCGACGGGCACAACATGCACGGGTTAGAGCTCGGTCGACCGACTGAAAGTACCCAACTCTCTGTTGGGCACCCGGTTGACCGACCGGTCGACCGGTGGAAGAGGTCGGTCGACCGCCCGGTCAACCGACAAGCGGGTGCGGGCTGCGATTGCAGGTTTGGAAACCTCTTTGTATTTAAAGGCTGTGGCTATTTTCTAGGGTTTTAAATCTGAGAAGAAAAAGTGTTCTTGAGCTTTCTGGAGATCAGGGAGGCTGCAAGTATTGTAATCTTCTTCCAAAGTATTAAATCTCTCTTTTGATTGCCCCGGGGACGTAGGCATTGAGGCCGAACCTCGTCAGATTGCTTTGTTTGTGTGTGTTTTCTCTTGGTGTTTGTTTTTGTGCTGTTTGGGATTGTTCTTCTTGCTTGGGAGATTTAGGGGATCCTCATCAGGTTGTTGTCGTTGGCACAACAAGTGGTATCAGAGCTGTCAGGTTTCGCTTGGGATTTCTGGAGATTCGGAGGATCTCGAGATCTGATTCGGTGGAGATCGTGTGTCGATCTCAGATCAGAGGTAGTCGTGTTCGTGGATCGTGTGTCGATCTCGGGAGGACGCAAGGAGTGCTCGAGGAATCTTTGTTGGAGTAGATCCGGTGAGAAACTCAATTAGGGTTTCAGGGAAAAGGTAAAAATCTAATTTTTATCGAATAGTGATCTATTTCCAGTTGGTTGTTTTTTCGCATAGATAGAGGATCAAGTAATCTAGATGGCAGAAGAAACTACTTTAGTTAAGACCATGCATCCTCATCCGAGGATTGACGTGGTGATGTTTAATGGCACAAATAATTTTGGGATGTGGAGATGTGAGGTTATGGATGCCCTGAATGCATCGAACCTCGAGGATACTCTCCTTCTGGAAAAGAAGAGAAAAATGACCACTGATGAAGAGTGGGCAAAGATGAACAGGTCAGCGTGTGGGTTGATACGTTCATGTTTATTGCAAGACATAAACTATCTTGCGCAACATGAGACGTCGGCAAAGCATTCAGGGAAACCCTTGAGAAGAAATACCTGACGAAGAGTGTCAGTTCAGGTTGCAGCTTAAGAGTAAGTTGTACCGATTTCAGATGAAGAAGGGGAGCACAGTGAATGAGCATATCAACCGATACACGAAGCTTCTTACAGATTTGGTGAATGTGGATGTCATTGTAGAAGAGGAGGACAATGCGATCATCTTCCTGAACTCACTCCCGGAGGAGGAGTATGAGACATTCACTCTGACCTTTATCAATGGTAGGCAGACTCTGGACTACCATGAGGTGTCATCTGCACTGACAAGTTATGAGACGAGGAGAAAGGAGAGACATCCTTCTCAGTCAAGCTCATTGGCGGAGGCACTGGAAGTAAGAGGCATGGGTTCATCTAGGAAGGGCAAGGAGGTGAGAGGAAGATCAAAGTCCAGGTCGGGCTATAAGGATCTGAGGAAGAACCAGTGTGACTTCTGCAGAGAGATAGGGCACTGGAAAGTGGACTGTCCGAAGTTCAAGGGGAAGAAGGAGTCGAAGGCTGAAGCAAATCTATCAAAGGTAACGAATACTCAGAGGAGTAGTTCACAGGCAGATGGATCAGATTCGGACTCGTCAGGTTTCTCGTTTTCAGTCAGTTCTCCCATCATTGGTAACTCATGAAAAGATGAGTGGATTCTGGATACAGGTACAACATACCATGTGTGCCCTAATCGGGACTGGTTTTCTAGCTTTAAGAAGCTGGAGGGGTGTTCGGTCGTTATGGGCGATGATCACCATGTAGCATGGAGGGTGTAGGTACAATCCGAATCAGGATGTTTGATGGGATAGTAAGGGAGCTGAAGGGAGTGAGGTATATACCTCAGTTAAAGAGAAATCTCATTTCCGTGGGAATTCTGGAAGCATCGGGCATGGTGATATCTGTTCGAGATGGCGATCTCAGGATGATCAGAGGCTCGATGGTGGTGATGAAGGGCGTCCGCCGAGACAACCTCTACTACTTGAAGGGTAGTACGATTACAGATCAGGTGGAGACTTTGAGTTCCTCAGATGATGGTGGCCCGAAGGTCTGGCAGGGAAAGGTCGGACAGAAGAAGAAAAGTCTTTGCGAGCTCCTGCAAAGATGAAATCGCTGGAAGGTGCTGCTACCTGCAAGTTGGAAGGTGGACACAGCGTTCTGGACAAGAAGAAGGTGAGATTCAGCACCAGTACTCACCGCAATGAAGGTCTTCTTGATTGTGTTCACATGAGCGTATTGGGACCTGCTAAGACGGCATCGCTTGGAGGTCACAAGTACTTTGTCTCTTTTGTTGATGGTTCATCTAGGCAGGTTTGAATATATCCTATGAGACAAAAGGATGAAGCCCTAAATGTGTTGGTGAAGTGGAGTGGAAGAATGGAGAGGCAGATAGGTAGGAAGATAAAGGAGCTGAAGATTGGTAATGTTGGAAAGGACATGAACCAATTCCTACGATTTGGCCAGAACACCGGAATTGTTACTCACTTCACGATAGGTACAGATGGGTTGGCTAAAGAGGTAGTCCATTCCTTGCTGGATGAGGTTCGGCGTTTGTTGTCTAATGCAGGATTAGACAGGTCGTTTTGGGCTGAGGCGCTGAGTATACGAGCCATCTCATGAATAGATCGACTGCGATAGGAGGTAGAGCTCCATTGGATATTTGGTCTGGGAAAGCTGCTCCAGATCATTGTTTGCTGCGGGAGTTTGGAAGTTCGGCCTACTTCAGTGCCAAGAATGGCAAGGTGAATCCGCGAGCAAAAAGGTTTGTCTATTTGGGCGTCAAGAGGAACAGCTACAGGTTGTGGGACCCCAAAGATAAGAAGATCGTGATGAGCAGGCATGTCATTTTTGGAGAGACTTCAGTATTGAAGTCCACCGTCTCTCAGCAGGAGAGGACGGAGACCAAGGAAGGATCGCAGCGGGTGGAGGTTGATGCTACTCCATCATCTCCAGTTGGTTCGGCATTAGAAGAGACTTCATCGGAGGTGACATCGGGTGGAGATCATGAAATCAAGGGTGATGCTGAACAGGTTGAAGACATTGTTGAAGATGTCGAGTTGTTTGCAGCCATTGGAACCAAGGTGAAACCACGCTTGTGGGGAAAGAAGCATGAATCTCAAGCTTGTGATCGCGATAAGCTCAAGTTGCAGACTGTTGTTCTCCATGATGGTCGGGAAGAGGTTCATATGACTCAGTCTGACAGGTTCGCTACTGCAAATACAGGTACCATTGCTTGAGCTTGATGAAGCTCATCTAAATGAACTACGGTTGGCTTGATCCTTTTAGGCAAAGGTACGTAGGCAGCTGTAAAGGCGCAGCCATTTGGTGATGCAACTCTTATGAAGCTATTTGGGTTCTCGAGAAACTGTGTGGATCTTCATGTAGAGGTGAAGAGTTGTGGCCGATGGAACTCCACGTAGAGGTAGAGAGGTTTCACGTAGAGGTGAAGTGTTGTGGCCAGTTGGACTTCACGTGGTGATGAGGTGTTGTGATCTCGATGAACAGGTTGATCTTCCGGAGAGAAGATGTTGAGCTTGTATAAGGAGTGGTGTGCATCTAGTTGAAGCCGATGATGGTGTTTGGTGTACTCTACGCAGACTTGGTAGACCGTCAGTGGAAGACAGGAAGACTAGATAGAGCTAGTCAGTTGGAGAGTCAGTGTTGGCTCGTGAAGAAGTCTTCGTGAGGTCGTGAAGTTGCGGAGTAGAAGCCATGTTGGTGATCGGCATGTATGGAAGTTCTCCTAAGGTGAAGTGTAGGAAAGGCATGTGTGGTACTTTCTAGTGGATAGCTGAGCTAAAGATTCCAAGCCGAGATCGTGTGTCGATTTCGCCGAGATCGTGTGTCGATTTCATCTAGTGCGCGCAAGCCGAGATCGTGTGTCGATTTCGCCGAGATCGTGTGTCGATTTCGCCAGGTGATGGACTGGGGTATGTTGGAGATCGGCTCAGATTTGAGAATCTTCACCGAGGTGGAGAATTGTTGGAAAGAGAGAAGTATTGCTGAGGAAGTTGACATGGTTCGTCGAGGGGTCGTCGAGTGATCGCCGAGGAAGTAGATGATGAAAGGACGAAGGAAACAGCAGACGAAAACAGCAGCAGCAGCAGGAATCAGAAGTTCCGGTCGACCGGCCCGGTCGACCACCCGCAGTATCAGAAGTTCGGTCGACCGGCCCGGTCGACCGACGGGCACAACATGCACGGGGTTAGAGCTCGGTCGACCGCCCGGTCGACCGACTGAAAGTACCCAACTCTCTGTTGGGCACCCGGCCGACCGACCGGTCGACCGGTGGAAGAGGTCGGTCGACCGCCCGGTCGACCGACAAGCGAGAGCGGGCTGCAATTGCAGGTTTGGAAACCTGTTTGTATTTAAAGGCTGTGGCTATTTTCTAGGGTTTTAAATCTGAGAAGAAAAAGTGTTCTTGAGCTTTCTGGAGATCAGGGAGGCTGCAAGTATTGTAATCTTCTTCCAAAGTATTAAATCTCTCTTTTGATTGCCCCGGGGACGTAGGCATTGAGGCCGAATTTCGTCAGATTGCTTTGTTTGTGTGTGTTTTCTCTTGGTGTTGTTTTTGTGCTGTTTGGGATTGTTCTTCTTGCCTGGGAGATTCAGGGGATCCTCATCAGGTTATTGTCGTTGGCACAACACCTATATGGGAAAAATAATTCAACAAATTTAAATGATAAAAGCTCACGTTCTCGTCATTATAATGCTCCCAAGTTGTCATTTGCTTGTCCATAGATATTTAAAAATCAAGGTGGGTGATTTTTTTTTAAGGAGGATGAGTTTAAAGTTTTTTAAAATTTATTAAGTAATAGAGAGAGTTTTGAGGTTGAAAAAAATTAATATTATAAGATTTGAGTGTACTTACTAATTACAAGTGTATACTAACTAATTATTATGAAAACGGTACAAGTTGAAAAGTTAATCTTATATTATGCACCTTTCGAGGGGCTGTTTGGTTAGAGGTGGAAATGAGGAAGTGAGGGAGTAGTAATAGTTCCCTTTAGAACTTGGGAATTGGCTAGTGAGTTTTTCGGTATTTGGATGTTGTTGGAATTGTGATTTAAAAAATGTTATGTCTTTTCTAGTGTTTGGATGGTAAAGTGAAAGTGAAAGTGAAAAATTGAACACAGAGTTGATCGCAAAATAATATTAAAATAAAAATTAATTCAGAAAAAAAATTAGATTGTAATTAGAATGCAAGTGAAATCTACATGACCACAAAATTAACTGTTTTGATTTACAGCTTATTACAAATGAGATTTATATGACCATAAAATTAACTATAGGATCATAAAAGTGAGAAAGTAATTGTGTAAAAAAAAAAAACAGAGTTAAAGAAAAAGAGTTTACTCAATTTTCTTTTTTATTGTTTAATTAGATAGAAAAGTGAGCAATTATACCCTCAAATTTTTTTTTTATCCCCGCTCACTTTCTTGCAACCAAACATGCCCTGAGGGCAAACATGTCTAATCACTTCCTAGGTTTAAATAATCACACTCCAAGCAAAGGGTCATTCCGGGCCCTGACTATCACACCAACATTCTCATCGTGCTTTATCCGGCGAGGTCGATCTCTTAATCTTCGCAATATCATACACCATGGCGACTGCTCGCCTCTTCTTACTCCGACCTCTCCCTTATCCCACGCCTCATCTCTCCTGTTCCTCCGCCGAGGAATTGCCTTGGCCGCCTCCGCATCCGCCGCCAAAAGTTCCAACCCAACCAAGAACAAAAATAAGGAAAGAGCCACGAGGACCGTGAGAAGTTTCCCTCTCGAGGAACACCTCAAGAAACGAACTCGCTCCCTCACAGAATTCGACCGCGACCTCTACAGCAAGTACACCGACGCCGACCCCAGCGCCGGCGGTCACGTGCCCGTCATGCTCGGCGAGGTCCTCCAAGTCTTCCGTCACTCTCGCCTCCGCTCCTTCGTCGACTGCACCCTCGGCGCCGCCGGCCACTCCTCCGCTGTACCGTGCTTCCCCTCTCTCATTTCTCCTCTTTTTTTTTTTTTTTTTTCCTCTCCCCCTTTCTTGATCTTAATCTGTTTTCTTCACTTCAGATTATACAAATGCACGGCGAGTTGCAGCTTTTTGTGGGACTGGACATTGACCCAGTCGCCCACGAGAAGGGACGGGCTCGGATTGAGGGACTTCTGAAGGATTCCGAGGGGCTGATAGCTTACACGCATTTGAGAAATTTTAAGTACATTAAGTCTGTGCTTGGTGGAATCGATGAGAATCTACTCAGCCAGGGAGTGGATGGCATCTTGATGGATTTGGGAATGTCATCCATGCAGGTATTACTTTTTCGCTTGTTGGTCTGCGTATTGCATGCAAACTGTTTGTTGAATTGTTTCAGTGGGTTTGAACTGGACAGGTGAACCATTCCGAGAGAGGGTTCAGTGTTCTTGGTGATGAGCCATTGGATATGCGGATGAATCCACAGGTAGGAATCCCAATTAATTTTTTTTGAAACGTTTACTTGCTTCTATAATGAACTGAAAATTTGTGGCAGTTCTTAGTGGAAAGGTGTTAACTTATACTTTTAGAAGTTAATGTGAACTCTTCAGTCAAATGCAATTGTTAAAATATTATATTTTTGGTTGTATAGAACAGTTACTAGTGAACCTCTTTTAGTTTCTACTTTTTCACACAAACTGCAATTCATGAGAAGATAGATTGGATTGATAACTATCTAGCAAAAAAAAATAGCAGATTAATTAGAGGTGGAAATAGTGGGTGAATAAGGGGTACAAGAGATTTGGATTTGCAGTGTGGTGTGGCTTAATCCTTTGTTATGATAATAAAATATGTTCAGATAATTTGAGTCGGAGGTGTTCAATTTCATCAAAACTAGTTGTTCCTTTGTTTAATCTTCCACTCTTGTACCATTTGAGCATAATTACCAGGTAACTGAACTATCTTTCCCCTAGTCGCGTTCCTCCTACTTGCCTTTCAATATTGATGGCTCAGATGAGTTACACAGGAGTAAAATCCGGACCCTCTAGATGTGTATCAACTGCTGGAGGTATGCCTTTTTCGGTGCATACCTCGATTTGAATTCATTGTTCTGCTTGGAGAGTATGGCTTTCACTTACTTTGAAGCAAGATTATCACACACTTTGAGTATGCATTGAAACTCAAGCGACTGGAAATATAAAAAGTACTTACCATTAAGCAAGCAATTGTGGTGTTGGCATGTAGAAATGAAGGTGGTGGTTGATAACTGGATAGTCTGTGACTATCAGTATTGCAGATCGTTAATAGTATAATACAAAACCTTGTAGGTTCTCAGATGGAGCACTTACAAAACTTTCATCACATTCACCACTTTTTAAAATCTTTTTCTTCTTTTTGGGAATAGTCAAATAGCCTAAATTGTACACATTCAGGAAAATTTCATGTTTGGACTAATCAAATGGGACTATTACAGGCAAGTTTAAAGGCGGAGGACATTTTGAATACTTGGCCTGAGGAGGAGGTAGGAAAAATATTGAGAGATTATGGAGAGGAAAGCAACTGGCGCTCCCTTCAGAGAAAGATAGTCCATGCACGTACAAGTGGGGGATTGCATTCCACAGCTGAACTAGTAAAGCTAATACGGAGTACATCTTCTGGATCAGGCGGTAAGCAACTTGAATTCTTACAACCTCTGTTTTCTTATTCACAGAAAAACATCTAACTATATTTATACCTAAAGCTAGTTTGGCACTCGCGTTGCAGAAACATGGAAACACATAATACCGATCTACACTTTAATTTTGTGAATCACGTATGAGGATTCCAGTTTAAACAATTTTAACGTAGTTGATCATATTAGATATACCTAATTTCTCACAACACCTAACAACAGCAAAAACATCGAGAAACATCGACAACAAGAACATTGACAAAGCCATTATTCCAAATCTTTTGAATTGAGTACATGAATCACTTCTCGCTATTCAGCTTTAACGAAGTCCATCTTCTTTGATAACTAACACTTAACAGCTACCATATCCTTGTTACCACCTCAATCCATGTTTATATATGTCTTCCTTTAGTCCTTGCTCCATCAACTACAATTCTATAATTGCTTCTTGCTCGCTCACTTTAATGGTTTCCATTACATATGCCTAAAACAATCTAAACCGTCTCTCTCTCATTTAATCCTTGATTGGCGCTATCTCTTTAGTTTTTTAGGGATGCACTCGTTTCTTATCCTATCTTATGGCATTTTACTACTCATCCATCACAACATTCTCATTTAAGCAACAGTCAGTTTTTGGAAATGTTGTTTTTTAAATGCCTGTAAAGCATGTCTAGTTGTATAACAATCTAATAAAGTTGTACCTCAATTTCATGAGTACTGTCCTATGACAAAATACTTCAGAAACAATTGTCTAAATTAATCATGGTGCTTTGATTTTATAAACATCCTTCTCTTAAAAGTAATGATAATGCTATTTCTAGATATTTCCTAGCCGTCAATGTGCAATATATCCTCATTTTTTCTTCTATCTTGCTAAATCTATATTCTATACATTCCATTTTGTGCTTAGAGCGGGGATTTTCCATCACAGATAGTTGGACGCTCCTGATAGTTTCTGTCAAAAACACAGGACACCTTTCAAGTCAAGAGCACCGGTGAGGTGTCAGCCAAAGACCCTCTGGCGCGAGAATAAGTATCCTTCTTTGAAGAAAATCAAATACTGTATGAATGAGTTTCTCAGTAGTAATCAGAAGCTAATCTCTTTCTCGATGGAGATGGAGCTGTATAAATACTTGACTTAGCTGTTAATGTACGCTGGGTATTTCGAATCTCAGCAACTGCATAATCGACACGTGATTTCCTAGTAACTGCTCATATCACTCCGATTGATTGTTGAGATTATCATGCAGAGATATTCACCACTGTTCATAATAACCCGCATTGAAGTAGGAGCGTTATAACATTTTAAACATGGGGATGACCTGGCAGTGGCAACATAACTTAACCCGTGAATCGTGGGGATCGTGCTGCTATGCTATAACCAGCATAAAAGCAGTAATGTTCAAATAGGGTCTTCGTTGCGGAGGCTGGGGCCTCCGACTAGTAGAATAGTTTCGCCTGAGTTGTGTTTCCGGGAGCATGATTCTTGATATATGTGTGATAGTTGCGGATCTGTGCAGGTAACTCGGGTCGATTATGGACTCTGACAGGACTCAAGGCTTTCTTCTTGGGCCCATATTGGGCCTGCAGGCACGTCAAATTTGTTGGTTGCTAGAGACGCTTCTGATCCGGTGAGACACGTGTCATGATCCTGATGAGGGTCAAAATCCGACCACTACAGATATCCCCACTTCTCCCCTTTTTGAAGTCTTTGACTGGGAACGTGGAAAAGTGTAACCTATTTGATCCTCTGATTTGGTGTTGGACTTGTCATTTTATGGTCAGAGAAAAGCAACCGGCGTATCTCTTTATATTTTCAGCAGTTAATGCCACTTTTGATCTGAATGGCTGGCTGTCAAATCACACGCCTGATCGGCGTGCATAGTAGAGAGATAACCATCGCTTAGGTTGCTACGTATTTGTGAGCTAGTGTCTTGTTTGCAGCCAGAATAGTCGGGATGGTTGTCAGGATGATTCTAGTCCTCGAGCTAGAGACCTTTAATTGTTTGGTAAGAATCTGGTTCAATCTGTCAGAGTGAGCCGTCAGGTGAAAACCCGATATAGGCTGTAAGAGTGACCGTCAGGAGCACTTCTGTCTTCAACAGAGCCTCCGTGTAGCCCCAGCCGTCAAGGTGAGAACCCGATATAGGCTATAAGAGTGACCTTCAGGAGCGTTTTCGTCTTTCAGGGGAAGCTCCGTGCAGGTTTTAGCTGTCAGGGTGAATATTCGATATAGACTGTAAGAGTGATCTTCAGGAGCGCTTTTGTCTTTCAGAAGAGCCTCCGTGTTTAGTCTGTGATGACCCCCTATAGGCTGTAAGAGTGACTGTCAGGAGCAGTTTCGTCTTTCGAGAGAGCTTCGTGTAGGTCTTAGCCGTCAGGATGAGAACTCGATATAGGCTGTAAAGACGACCGTCAGAAGCACTTCCGTCTTCAGGAGAGGCTCCGTGTAGGCTTTAGCTGTCAGGGTGAGACCTGCTATAGGCTATAAGGGCGATGGTTAAGAGCGCTTCTGTCTTTCAGGAGAGGCTTCGTGTAGGCCTTAACCGTTAGGTGAAGACCCGATATAGGCTGTAAGAGTGACTGTCAGGAATGCTTTCGTCTTTCAGGAGAGGTCCATGTAGCCCTTAGCCGTCAGGGTGAGGATCCGCTATAGGCCGTAAGAGCGACCGTCGGGAGCGCTTTCATTTTTCAGGAGAGGTTTCGTGTAGGCCTTAGCCGTCAGGGAAAGGACCTGATATAGGCCGTAAGAGTGATTGTCAGGAGCGCTTCTATCTTTCAGGATAGCATTCGTGTAGGCCTTAACCGTTAGGGTTAGGACCCGATATAGGTTGTAAGAGTGACCGTCAAGAGTGCTCCCGTCTTTCAGGAGAGGTCCGTGTAGGTCTTTAGCTGTCAGGTTGAAAATCTGATATAGGCTGTAAGAGTAACTGTCGAGAGCGCTTCCGTTTTTCAGGAGAGGTCCGTTTAGGTCTTTAGCTGTCAGGGTGAAGACTCAATATAGGCTGTAGAGTGACCATCAAGAGTGCTTCTTTCTTTCACACGAGGCTCCGTGTAGGTCTTTAGCCGTTATGGTGAAGACCGATATAGGCTGTAGAGTGACTTTCGGGAAAACTTTCATCTTTCAGAGGAGGCTCCGTTAGTACGACGATCTGAAAAGATTAGAAGTAATGCTTCAGTTTCCTGGAGACGATAAAGAGTGCAAGAACTATCTTCTCCATCTTTTGATATCTAGTTTCAGCAATAAGCAAAAACTTGCTGACGTAATAGACATGCTTCTGGACACTTTCATATTCTCAAACCAAGGCTCCACTCACAGCTGACTCTGATACTGCAAGGTAAAGAAACAATGTCTCCCCAGTGACTGGCTTGGACAGGAGAGGAGAGGCCAAATACTTCTTTAGGCCTTAAAACACGGCTTCACACTCTACATTCCAGCAAAAATCTGCCCGTTCTTCTTTATGGTTTGGAAGAACGGTTTACATTTCTCTGTGGATTGGCTGAGGATCCGGTTTAAGGCTGCAAGACGCCCGTTAAGCATCTGAACTTTCTTAACACATGTCGGGGACTTCATACTCAGGAGGCGAATATCTGGTCGGGGTTGGCTTCGATGCCCCGCTGAGTGATCAGATATCCCAGGAACTTGTCGGAAGCAACTCTGAAGTACATTTCTCAGGGTTGAGCTGTACATTATACCATCGGAGGCAGTCGAATACCTCGCTCAAGTGTTGCAGATGGTTGACACTCTGGAGACTCTTCACAAGCATGCCATCGACGTACACTTTCATAGTACGTTCGATTTGCTCCTCGAAGGCTTTGTTGACCATCTTTTGGAATGTTGTTCCGGCATTCTTCTATACGAATAGTATTATTTTGGTGATGAACGCCGTCTTATCTTTGTCCGGAGGATACATCTTGATCTGGTTATATCCGGAGTATGTGCCCATGAAGCTGAGTACTTCATGACCCGTCGTCGCATCCATTAGTTGGTCGATCCTCGGAAGTGATAAGTTGTCTTTGGGACATGCCTTGTTGAGGTTGGTGAAGTTAATGCAGATTTTCCATTTGCCGCTCTTCTTCACTAGGACCGGGTTAGTGAGCCACTTGGGGTAGTGTATTCCTCTGATGAAATTGGCTCGCAGCAATTGGTCAAGTTCTTCACGGAGAGCTTGGCATCGCTTCGCGTTCATCTTCCTCGGTGTTTGCTTGACTGGTTTGAATCCTAGGTCAATGGATAGTCGGTGGCAGATGATGGATGGATCGACTCCTGACATATCTGTGAGGGTATAAACGAACATATCTAGGTTGTTAGATAAGAAATCTTTAAATCATACTTTTTCATTTGCCGAAAGATTTGCCCCGATTCGAAGGGCCCGCTCCGGGTGTAACAGGTCCACATAGATAAGCTTTGCGTCCTTTGATCGACTGTCGAAAGCCTCTGAGTCATCGGAGGAGTCGGTTTCTTGGCTTTCGCCGCTCTGTAATTGCTATTGGGCGGCGATCTACTTCTGTTTCTTCCCTTGGGGGTGGTCCTGGTCAGAAGCCACCCTTGCATTCCTTGCCACCCACCCGGATTTCTTCCGAGTGATGGTGGCAATGCTTCGGGTCACAACTTTGTCTCCCTTTATGTTTGCGGTTCCTATTAGGGTGGGATACCGCAGGAGCTGGTGATAGATGGATGGAACTACTCTTATTATATGGATTCAAGGTCGAGCGAGGATCGCGTTGTGCGAGGACTCAATGTCGATCATGAACTCCATGATGACATTGTATGGATCGGCGCGGACAGGGAGCGAGATTGTGTCGGGAGATTGAATCTCGTTCCCGTAAAACCAGTACAAATTAGATCCAATTTGAGGTTGATCATGGCTCGGGACGCCTCCAGGGTGCCCTCCATTTTGTCCAGAGCGCGTAAATGTTGACGCTACTCTCGCTGTCAACCAAGATTCTGGACACTCGGCAATTGTCGATATGCATGGCGACGATCAGGGCGTTGTTGTGCGGGAAATGGACCGCGCAGTCATTCGCTTATGAGAACATAATTGGCTTGCTCATGATCAGAGGGGGGCCGGTCAAGACTGTTAGATAGTTGGCCCTATGGGCCTCATTAATATAGATGAACCTAGTGGTGCCCTCAAGTGGGTAGGCTCTGAAAATGGCGTCAACTTCCCGGTAGTTGACGAGAGCAACTCGTCGGACTCTTCTGTTGCTGAGCTGCAGGAGCCTCCTTCCGCACCTTAACCTCTGAGGGTTCTCGGGATTTAGGATGAACTCCTTACCCTCGGTTGATGAGTTCCTGGAGCTGCTTCCGGAGATGTCGACAATCGACTGTACGGTAGCCCATCCTGTCATGAAAGGCACAATAGTCTCCGGCTTCGAGACCATTCGGGTTAGGTGGAAGTAGTCTCGGACGTCTCAGCAGGATTGATCGTGGATCGCACTGATGATCCGGTCGATGGAAGTCTTGAATGGAGTGAGGCCAGTGTCAACTTCGTAGACCTCAATGGGGTTTCAGGAAGAACTCGGTTAAGATCATTTCTTGAAGTCCTTCTGTCTCCAGTTCTAAGCCTTCTTCAGAGGAGCAGACTACATCTTTATCTTCTCTCCCTCGCTTTCTTGCTTGGGAGGTCGGGTCATCGAGCTTCGCATCACTTCTTCCAGTTGGACATACTTCTGTGCTTAAGAAAGTATATACCTCATGTTGGTGATGTCATGTTTCACCAAATACTTGTAAAAAGAATGGTCGGCCCGCACTCCGACAATGAATGCGGCCACAACAACTTCGTCGCTATAGTTATAAACCATGGCCATATGGTTCTGGAAATAACTGATGTAGCGTTTCAGGGTCTCTCCTGGCTTCATCTTGATGGTGAGACGGTGATTTATGTTCTTCTTAAACTCCTATCGCGAGGCGTATTAGTTGAAGAAGGCATCACTAACCTCTTTGAAGCTCCAAAAAAATCGTGAGAAGAGGGAGTAGAATCAGTCCAATGTCATGCCCTTGAGACTGGAGGGAGACACTCGACATATGAGGTAGTCGTTGTGGGAGTGGACCACCATCTTGACCTGATAGGCTCAGAGGTGCTGGACGGGGTCGATCACTCTGATGTAGCAGTCGAAGTTTGGTATCACGAACTTTTTCAGTAACTTGTAGGACACGATTTCCTCTGAAAAGGGAGAATCAAAGATTCGTAGGATGGATGATCCTTGACCACCACGGGGTTGTGGCATGTCCTAGTGGATCTGCTTCTTGACTATCTCCACAAGATCCTCGATGCGAGGATTCTTAGTGGGCCTGGAAGGCTCGCTTTCATCGGAACGCTCGTCATGACACGGAGATGCGGATCTAGGACGCCTCCGACTGCCCCCCGTGTGGGCGGTATCCGTCGTACGTGGAGGTGAAGGATGAGATTCCTCCATATCAGAGCCCCTTCACATGGGCTTTTCTAAGGATCTCAATTTGAGTTAGGAGCTGGTTTTGATACGGGCAGCGGCGTCCCTCTCCAGGGCGGCTCTTTTACGATCGCAAGCCGCCTCCGCCTCTTGTTCATTGAACCACTTTTGTAAGCGGTCCAATACCTGGAGAAGTTGCTCCTTAGTACGCAGTCGGGATTCATGCTCGTTGTCTACTTGCTCGTGGGTAGTCGTCGGGAATGAGGGCTCATCGTTGATTTGTTAGAGAATCACATGTGGATTTGAGGGGTGATCTGTGGGATTCGTGCCCCCATTGATGGTCTTCTTGCGTTTGGAAGCTGCAATCGAGGCGCCACCATGTGAGCTAGTCTTCTTCGGAAGAGCCATTGTAGTTTGCGATGCGAGTCTTTTTATGGAGGGATTTTTGGGGTAGTGTTTGGCGAAGGGGAGGGAACTCTGTGCGTAAAGTCAAGATCTCTCAATGAAACCACCAATGTAGCAGGGATTTTCCGCCACAGACAGTTGGACGCTCTTGATTCATCCTGTCAAAGACACAAAACACCTTTCAAGTCAAGAGCACCGGTGAGGTGCCGACCAAAGACCCTCGGGCGTGAGAATAAGAATCCTTCTTTGAAGAAAAACAAAGAATATTGTATGAATGGGGTTCTCATTAGTAATCAGAAGCTAATCTCTTTCTCGATAGAGATGGAGCTGTATAAATATCCGACTCAACTGTTAATGTACGCTAGGTACTTCGAATCTCAACAATTACACGATCGGCATGTTGTGATTTCCTAGTAACCGCTCAGATCACGCTGCTTGATTGTTGGGAGTATCGTGCGGAGATATCTGCCACTGTCCATAACAACCCGTATTGGAGTAGGAGGCGTTATAACGTTTTGAATGTGGGGATGACCTGTCAGCGTAACTGAATTTGTGAATCGCGGGGATCGTTTCGCTAAGCTGTAACCAGCGTAAAAGCCACAGTGTTTAAAGAGGGTTTTCGCCGCGGAGGCTAGGCCCTCTGACTAGCAGAATAGCTTCACCCTAGTTGAGTTTCAGGAGCATGATTCTGAATAGATGTGATCACGGAAAGGGACCTGATAGTTGCGGATCCGTGCGGTAACTCGGGTCGGGTATGGGCTCGGGGCAGGACTTGAGGCTTTCTCCTTGGGCCCATATTGGGCCTGCTGACACGTCGAATCCGTTGGTCGCTAGGGACGCTTCTGATGCGGCGAGACACATGTGATCCTGGTGAGGGTTGAAATTCTATCACTAGTGTTGATAATTCTAAATCTCTTAGATTTCAAATCTTTGTTCCACCTGCTTACTTTCGGATATCCCTTTTCTACTCTAATCAACTAATAGAATAATATTAACAAACATGGTTCTGATGGGACATCCTCCAGAAGATGCCTAGTAAGTTCCTCCATAACTAGTGAAGAGATAGGAACTTAATGCTGATCCTTGTTTTAAACCTATGCAGATATGGAATGGCTCCACTTCCTGCTCTCATCCCAGCAATGGTTCCATCATGTTTTGATCACATCAAACAATATAACTAGTAGACACTTGTTTGAACTATTAAAAGAAACAGAACTAGTAATTTCATTTTACTTTTTACTGTCAAAAACACATATGCATTATCCATAACAAATTACATATGTACGGCAACTCCAAATGTGTAGATGTGCAGCCAGCCTTTATTCTGATCCGTAAAAAAGAAAGAAAAGAAATGGACTTAAGTCTCCCAACATTTTAATAGCTCATAAAAATTCATATGGAATTACTCATAAAAATTCAAATGGAATTATATATGCTGCTATATGACCTGCAGGAAGGCAAGGTTGGGTCAAGACTGCTACACGAGTGTTTCAAGCACTCAGAATAGCAGTTAATGATGAACTTCAGACTCTGGAGGATGCTCTCTATGCTTGCTTTGACTCTCTCTCCTCTGGTGGTCGGCTTGCCGTTATCTCCTTCCACAGTTTAGAGGACAGGATTGTGAAGCAGACATTCCTTGACATCATTGGAAGGGGGGATGGAGATGAGAATTCAGAGAACTTCACAGTTCCGAAGAAGGATGATTCTAGCATTGATGGCGAAATGTGGAGTAAACAGAGAGTAGAAGGCAGGTATGGGACCATTCTGACGAAGAGGCCAGTAACACCTACGGAGGAGGAAGAGAAGCTGAATCGCAGGTGCAGAAGTGCTAAACTAAGAGTAATTCAGAAGATTTGAAGATCACGTCGAAGTCTCCTGGAAAACTGAGCTTCGAGCATCAGGAAGCACAAAATTTGTGCTGTCTGGGAATTTTCATACCCAGCAGAATGGCGTTATTCACAGAAGAAAGACATGGTGGAGGTACTTCAAGCATCATGTCAAAATATATGGTACAAGCAAAAGCTGACACGTCCAAGGAACTTCTTCAAGCACAGGAAAACATCCGAATGATGTCTATGGAGTTTCTTGACAGGCTGAAATCTTTCGAAATTCTCTGAAAATGGACCCAGGAGAGCATCATCAGCAAACCGCCTTGGCTTGAGTCTTTTAAGTATTTATTCAATTGTTGTGTTGTAATTTCTTCATCAAATATGTAATCTGGCTCTTGCTCTATTTGGTTACATGCATTCTGCAGAATCTCTCCCTAATGAAATTTGTTTGATGGCTCTTTTGATCATCCATCTGTGCAACAAGATTAAATTCAGTATAAACTCTGTATGAAATTAAGTTCACATGGGCTGAACAATTATGAAGAAAATAGTTGGAACAAAAATTTAGTGTAGACTCTGTATGAAATTAAATTCACATTGGCTAAACTATCAAAAGGATCTTAAATGTCTCTGCATCATTGCTGCACGACTCTTTTTGGTCCCTCTCTTGTCTTTGGCCATTTGTAGAACTGTTAATGGTCTGAGAGACTCATGAGATGCAAATGTGCAGGTTTCAGAATTGACAGGTACTGGTGGATCTGACTCTTTCTCTGGATTAGATCTCTGATCATTGGATCACACACAAACGCAGTTAAAATATTAAGTCATATGATCATAGTACTAAGAATATAATTGACCAAACACCGCTTGTTTTTTTGCCAGTGTTGATTCTTACAATTCCAGCAAACTCGTGATGATGGGTTCATTCTAGGGGAGACTCGGGCCTGATCCTTTAGCCAAACTAATCCAATTCTTTAAGGTGATTTATTCTAAAATAATATTTAAAAATATTTAAATCGAGTGAAGTGGGGTTTCTCCCGTGACTCCTTCTTGCACTTTGTCTGTCCGTCTGTCCTCTAAAAAAGAGAGCCACAGAGAACTGAGAGGCTCCCCCAACCCCCCAACTCCTTCCCCCCCTCCCCCTCCCCCGTCTCCTCTTCGCCTCTCGGTTCCACCGCAAGCAATAATCTAGTTATCAAAACTGATCGAAGGAACTTTGTCTGTCCGTCCGTCTGTTCGACTTCATCCACGAGTGAGCGACCCTCTCCTTCTTCTTCATCTCTCAGATCCCCTCCTCCTTCTTTTTCTCTCTCTCCTCCTCTTTCTGATCTGATCGATCGATCGATTTTTCACCAATAGTGACAGTATACTAGTTATCAAAATCGACTGAAGAGAGATTCTCTTCTGTGACTCTTATACAAAATTTGTCCATCCATCTGTTCGTTTTCATTCCCGTACGATGTTTTCATTCCCCAACGAGAGAGAGAAGCAGTGCCCGCTCTTTCGTCTCTCATTGGCCGTTGTCGCCTGAGCACCGTTGCCCCCGCCTCTCTCCCCCTCCCCCTCCTTCCGCAGCCGCTCCCCTCTCCTTTCTCCTCTTCTCTCTCTCCCCCCCCCCTCTTCTACGCCCTCCTTTTTCTCTCTCTCACCACCGCTTCTTCGCTGATGGCCGCCTCTATCAGTTTCTCAGCGCGGACAGTGATATATGATTTTTAAAGAGCCGCATCTACTTTTGAGGAGAGATGTATTTAAAAATACAAGCATTCTCATTTAAATAGCAATAAACAGTCCCGCATTTTCTATTTTTTGTTTGGGACATTTCAATAACAATCAGAAGAGACGGTATGCTCGTTTTCAGGTCTCAATGCGTTCTACGACGGCATTAACGGCGGCGATGTGTGGATCAACGAGAACCGCTTCAGGATCTTGAGGCCCATCGGCGACGGGGGCTCCGCCTACGTCTTCCTCGTCAATGAGCTCCTCGCAGATGGGGCCCGCTTCGGCCTCGCCAAGAACAAGTCCATCGACCCTTCTCACATTTCAGGTAACATTTGATTTTCTTTTTGTTATGATTTCAATCTCTCGATGCCAATAATGTGGTAGATTGTTAGATCTGTTGGTGTTTGCTAAAATACCAAGATGAATTTTTGGGTATGACAAAGATACTGGTTCTAATTGGAAATGCTAATGGGCATGCGTACGCTGATTGTTTTAGGGTATGTTTATTGTGTTCTCCAAAGAATTGTGCAGGCACTTGACCTAGAACGGACCTAACTTTCGATAAGAGGGTAACAGATGAGATTACAAACTCTGTTTCACTATTTGGTTTGAAGTAGTGGTATGAAGGTTGTGTGGATCAAGAGAAGAAATCTTATCTAAGACCTGCTAAAACTCTTCTAGCCAGCATTGCTAGCTGCTTATTCTCGTAGAATATTGGGATCTTAGATTATTAATTAAAATTAGAATAGATTTAACAAGATCTCAAAACTTGGTATTTGCTTTTAAAGGAAAACAGAGGGAGAAAGTTTTCCTGCAATTTAATAAAAGGGATTTAACAATACATACAAATGAAATGCAAGTGTTGTTGTATAAAGAAGATGGCAGACTTCATGTCTCCCTTATTTATATAGCATAGAAAAAATAAATAGCATAGAAAATACATAATTAGAGAAAAGACTCTTACTTATGTTATAGTACATAAATAACTTTTACTACTCTTATACTCCTTGTAGTGGTCACTTTCTGACCCGCCTGAGATCGTAACAAATGTCTATCCAGCGTCTGACGGATGTGCGACCCGTGGCTACTTCTACAACATTTAACGCAGTATTTTTGCCCAGTTTGAATTTAAACGAGTCGGGTGATTAATAGAAGAATTAGATCCGATTACAGCGATCTCTATCCCGAACCCCAGTCCTAATTCAAATAAGGTAGTTATCTCTCAGGAGCACTTCATCTTTATCTACAGCCAAGCGCGAACCACTAGATAGAGATGGACTCTCTCCTATATTGATTCAAATCAGGGTGTTCAGCTCAACCGTTATCAAGATAAGGAATTTAGGTATTTAAACTGAGCAGGACTCCCTAATCTGATCTATTTGACATGACTTGTATAAATATGAGATCCCTTCGACGTTCACCTGAATGCAGAAGACCCTATTTAATCGCCATTGATATAGTGAAACTTTTCTCTCTGTGATTTTTTCCTTTCGGGTTTTCACGTAATTTCATTATGTTTGCGATTAACTTTTTCTGTGATTTGGCTACATCCACTTCTTATTTTGGTGCGTGGACTGATTCCTTAGGAATTACTTACTGCATTTGGTGCTTTCGTTGAGAGTTAAACTCAAGACCTTTGAGACCCTCGCTATCCAACACTCTAACCCTTCCACGAAAATATCTTCGCACAACGATCATGGTGCACAGGAACACCTCACGTCATGATGCCAACGCCTCTGACGAATTCGACCCAACCGACCCTCTCTCGAGGACAGCTTGTCTAGATGGTGATTGATCTGCAACGATGGTTGGATGAACACCGGGCGAAGGCCGATCGCGAGCAAGAACTTGTCGCCATCCATCACGATACAATGAAACGTGAGCGCGAGGCAGTAACACAGGTCAATTATCAACTGCTCACGCAGATAAAAGTTCTGCAAGAGGCGCAACAGTGGTATCGAGTAGGTGCTCGTGAAATCCTGGCGGACTCTTCCCCCGAGGCCCATCAGCACCCCGTAACTCCAACCAACTTACGTTTTAAGCTGACAAGATGCGCTCCAAGGCGACCGTCTCACATGAAGATCCTGATAACCTTTAGCCCGACAGCTCGAGGAAACGTGCAAGGGGGCATCGAGCCCCAGCTTTCAAGGAGGACGCTCCCCCGACGACGGCGAAGGCCAAAGGCTCCATCACCTTCACCCTTTGAACCTCCCGATCGATCAGATCTTCCACATCATCAAGCACCAGCCCTGGTTGAAATCCCCAGACAGCCAGACACAACCCAGACTCCCTAGAAGCAGGAAGTTGCTCCTTTCACGGCACTCAGGGACACGTCACGACGCATTGCTGGCACTCCAACGACACCTCGAGGACCTAGTTCATTGAGGACATTTGGACGAGTTCATCCTCGACTCAGAGGAAGACCCTGAAGTCGGAGAGGCCCAACCTAAATGTTCGATTGAGACACCCGCTCCTTGACACCACCCGGGATGGAAGATCATTATTGGGCAATATGTTTCCCATCCGAAGCGATACCGCGTGTAAAACTGCGTGACATCCAATAAAATTGTGTAAACTCTTATATTTCCATGTCTTTCTAGATATAACGAGACACCCGAGTGAGTCAACATCCTATATCGGGTCCTACCCTGATGGCTATGAGGATAAGACAGTTCCCGCGACTATCCTTAAAGGGCCCTTAAAAGATGGAGGCTCGCCCAGTAGGGCTACTCGGAGTCAGCCTAGACAGGTTTTCACCTTGATGACCACTTGAGTGAGTCAATAACCTATATCGGGTCCTATCCTGACGACTACAAGGGAAAGACAGACCCCACGACTATCTCTCGGGAGCTCCCTGAACGACGGAGGCTCGACCACTAGGGCTGCTTGGAGTCAGCCTAGACAGGTTTTCATCTTGATGGCCACTCGAGTGAGTCAACAACCTATATCGGGTCCTACCCTGACGGCTATAAGGAAAGACACAGCCCCGCGGCTATCTCTCGGGGAGCCCCCTGAAAGACGGAGGCTCGCCCCCTAGGGGTTTTCTGAGTCACCCTAAACATATTTTCACCTTGATGGCCACTCGAGTGATTCAACAGCCTATATCGGGTCCTACCCTGGCGGCTATGAGGGAAAGATAGCCCCCTGCGGTTATCCCTCGGAGAGCCCCTGAAAGACAGAGGCTCGCCCACTATG
Organism: Agave tequilana; assembly: GCA_038442645.1. NCBI lineage: Eukaryota > Viridiplantae > Streptophyta > Magnoliopsida > Asparagales > Asparagaceae > Agave > Agave tequilana. Next base: position 92,799 of record JAVJIF010012396.1, read on the forward strand.
GCTGCTCGGAGTCAGCCTAAACATGTTTTCCCCTAGATGGCCACTCGAGTGAGTCAATAGCTTATATTGAGTCTTACCTCAACAGCTATGAGGGAAAGACAGCCCCCCGTGACCATCCTCGGGGAGCCCCTGAAGACGGAGGCTCGCCCACTAGGGCTGTTCGGAGTCAGCTTAAACAGGTTTTTACCTTGATGACCACTCGAGTGAGCCAACAGCCTATATCGGGTTCTACCCTGACGGCTCCTTACAAACAAAGACATTGTGCATCACATGGAAGCGTAAAAAATAACAATTCAGCCCACAGAAAATGGACGCCACATCTCATGGTCACACTCATCCATACGAAAGTGGGTTAGCCCCATCGTTCACGTCTGCGACCGCTCCCCCAATCTGTCAACCTCTCCGAGCTCTCTTATGCCAACTGCCAGAGCTCTAAGCACGATCGGACGATCTTTCGGACTGATGATCTGACCCTCTGGGCCGGGAGCTACGACCCTGGGGGCTCCAGTTCTCGATTCTAAGCCGTACTCTGATGCCTTCTACTCGGACGCCTGATCTAAGGGCTATGACCTCAGAACGCAGCTTCTGCGCCTTTTCCAACATCGTTTCATGAACAAGCCAAAGATTATCATAACGATCTGACTGGCGCGAGACCTTACTCCTCAACTCCTTTACATCCTTGTCACGGCTCTCCAAACTACTCCACACAGCTCAGAGCTCACACTCGAGCGTTAGCTTCTCAGAATAGCCCTTGTCGACCCGCTCCCGAAGAGAAAAGATCTTCGACTGTGCAATTTATCTTTTCCTGAAGATCAGACACCTCCAACGCCTTCTGCAACTCTCGAAGCTGGCTCAATAGCTTCTCTTCAAGCTCTACTTTCTCCTTCCTCAACGAAGAGCTCGCCTCTAGCAGCTTACGCCCCTTTTGAAGGACGCCGTCCACTCTCTTCTTATGATCAACCATGATCGTATTATGAGAAATGAGCTCACGATCCAGCTGAGAGGTCAGGAGGTCGAGTAACTTGAGCTATACGGGGCGAGAAAGCCCAGGAATTCCTAGGAGCTCCTCCATGACTACTTTCTCTCGTCAGACATTTAAGGAGTCCAACAACGATCCAAGCTCATCATGCAGATATATTTTCACCTCCGTCTCTCTTCTCCCAGGCTCGGGTCCCTTGATCTCCTCAGGTGACATCTCGCCGAAGCGTAAACCTTCTCAAATCCTATGCAAGTAGGAGATGCCCCCAGCCTCCGAAGGCTCTCCTTCTGACCACCGACCACCGAGTCAGAGATGAATGAAAGAAACCTGTCGGACCCGCATCCGCGATGGCCTTAAAGCACAAAGGGAATACGATGTTCAAAAAAAGTGGAACCTAAATACCTAACTGTTTTTTTCAAAAGATTACACCGGATCTTTACAATCAACACTAGAAAAATCAAAGAAAAACTCTCAATCACTCACTTGGCCTTTGCCTTTTCAAAAGGCGTCAACTGCAGCCTGGGTCACCTGCCTAGCATCAGGAACAACCGACGAAATGTTCGTCGTGGGGCCGCAGCGTTGCTGGGCGGAGTATTCGGAGAGGTCCCCCAACCATAACTAAGAAAACACCGACTACCTGCCCCGCGTCAAATGCGATCGACAGGAGGCCTGATGTCAGGGGTGCTGCATCTCTAGACGGAGCATTTAGAGAGGCCTCCACCTCGACAGCATGGGTAGCACTGCCTTCAAGAGGATCCTGACCTTTACCGTTAAGGAAGGATCCAATGTTAAGCGAGTACTTCAGAGATGCCCTATGCTTCCCGTCTTCGTACTCTTCTTCATACTTCTTGAATTTGAACACCTTCAACGCGCGTTGACAATCTGCTATAGCCTCCTGCTCACACGCTTCTGCTTCATTAAGAGCAATTTGTGCCTTGCTCAAGTCATCGTTAAGGCACTTCATTGTCTCCTCAAAAGCGCCCTGCTCGGACCTCAGTGTAGCCTCCGCACCCTCTGCACGCTGACACATCTCTTCAAGTGCATGCTGAGCAGCCAGCAGTGCAGACTTTTTCTGTTGCAGCTCGGAGTCCTTCAACATCTCTGAGCTTTTTTTCTAGCTCCTCCTGAGCCGCGCCAACTCCTTCCTGAGCCGCGCCAGCTTCTTTTCCGACTCGAGCGAGTCGTCACCTCATGGCACAAAGCCACTTTGAGCTGACTGATCTTCTCAATTGCCGCATTCCCTATAGCACTAATCCCCCAACGCAAAACAACCACCTCGCCCTCCTTCGCCTTCAGGGCGTCTTGGTGGTCATCCAGTAACTCCAAGATGAGTACTGTGTTTTGAAATGAAGGCCAAAAGTCAGATAGCGTACAAACAAATAATGCCATACAAAGTTATCGCTTTACTTACTCTGAAAACCTTATTCTTCATGCGCCGCCTCCGCTCCTTCAAGGGGAGGGCCTTGAGTTCCTCAAGCCCTCTGAGGAAATTCCATACCTGAGGGCCACCTTGACAGCCCCCTTCGGAGGAACAATCCCAATTTAAGATCGGCACCGGTCTATCCCGAAGACACCTCGAGTGATTGGGTGGCAACACTCGAGGAAATGGCTAAAATGCATGCATAGAGTTGCACTAAAGTCGATCATTACCGATCAAGATGCTCAAATAGGTGAAGCTATCAAAATAGTTTTCCCTAATGCTCGACATCGGTTCTGTTTTTGGCATTTAAGAAAACATATTGCCGAGCAACAAATCTCCTTGATGAACAAATATAACATGTGTTTCTATTGATTTTAATGATTGGTATTACTCGTGATATAAGCAAATGCGGGAAACGTTGGAGAGTGATGAAGGAAAAATATGATATAGATGAAGAGAAAAGATAGTTGGCTGCTAAAAATGTAGAGATTGCGAACATATTGCGCGGACGCATATCTGAAGGATATTTTTTGGGCAGTAATTATAGCTAGTCCAATGCGTGAGTATTAATTCTTTTTTTATGGTTCGTAAATGCTAACACAAAACTTGTTAAGTTTGTCAACCAATATGATAAAGCTGTTGCCACTCGTCTAGAGCTGAGTCTGAAGAAGACTTCTTGTGTTTGAATTGTGTGCTTAATTGTACCTCAAATGCATATGAGATACAAGTTGCGAAGTGTTATACAAGGAAGTTTTTAAGATGTTTTAAAAAGAATGGGCCATTGCGATGACACTTTCTTCTGAAGAATTAGCAAATTAAGGATCAAGAATAACTTATTTAGTTAGTGACTTCTCTGAATCCAAAGATAAATGAGACGAAGTCATGAGATTTGCGGTGAGCTTCATGTTATGTGTAGTTGTGCCTTGTTTGAAACCGATGGGATACTTTGTAAATATATTTTGTGCATCTTATCGCGCAATCATGTTAGTTATATTTCAAAATCTTATATACTACGCAGATGGAGATTGGATATTCGATACATGAATATTGGATTTGAAAATGCTATGAATGTGTTAAAATCAATGCAATACATATTTGCGTAGAATTATAAGATTGTAATCACTTCGATCCAAATTAAATGCAATTCTTGAAATGATATTGGATATCTTTTCAAGTTAGATGGTATGTTGGAAGACTTCACTATAGAAACTAAGGACTTCAAATTCAAGACAGTGAATGTTCATTCATCGCAGAGTGAAAGTAATGTTAGATTAGTGCTACAGTGGTGATTTGAGAGATGATGAAGAAATAACAATCCGTGATTCTCTTAATCTTGCGGTGACAAAAGGGAGGCCCAAAAGTGCTAACAGGATAAAGTCAGGATTCGAAAATTATCTATCACAAAAGGAGGTAAAGAATCGTAAATGTGAAAACTGTCAACAATTGAGTCATTACAGGACTAGTTGTCCATTATTGGTATGACATCTTGCTCGTGTATTTATCTTATCAAATATTTACATCACTTTGTCTATTATTTCTATGCATGTTTTTTATTATCACATGAATTGATTTGTCTTGTTTTTTATTCACAGAGGAAATAGTATCATATGTTAGTAACCGAGAAGGAAGCAGGAGTTAAATTTAACAAGAATATTGGCAATAGATTGTATCATGTGAAACTCATAGACATGTCATATTTTGCTTAATTATGATACAAATTATCTTTTTTTAGAATTTTATGATATGATCTATATTGTTTTGTGAGGAATGCGACCAAGGTCAGAGTATTTATGTAGACATGATTTTACTGACTGCGATCAGAGGTGTCCTAATATGGTTTTATATATTTATTTCTGTACTGCGACCTTGGTCGCAGTTTTGATGTACAAGAAGAACTTTGCATTTCTGCTTACACACTGCGATCATAGTCATAGTTTTTTACTTGATTGAATATAGTGAACTATAATGTTCTGTGAGGACTGCGACTTTGATCGCAGTATCAAGATAGAATATAGTTAAATATAGACATAGTCATAGTATTTTACTTGATAGAATATATTTAACTAAAGATTGCGATCATAGTTGTATGATTATACTGATTGCGACTAGAGTCGCTGTCCTAATATAGTTTTATATATTATTTGTTTACTGTGACCTTGGTCGTAGTTTGCATAATGAGAACTTTGCATTTCTAATTACACAGTGCGATCATAGTCGCAATCTTAATAAAAATTTGTACTGTTCGTAGTGCATGAATATATTTGTCATTGTTTGATGACGTAAATTACAACGTATATATGAGGACTGTGACCTGGTCACAGTATTTATAAATGCAAAGGTTTTCAAAATTTTGTGATCACTGTGAATTAAAAAGCATAGAAGATACATACTTGTATTTGTATTTAAAAAAGCATGGAAGACCATTTTTAGAAAGAATTTTTTTAATATTTATAACAATCATATGGTCAGAAAGAGACCTTACAAAAAAAACATTAAAAGCTCTAAAAAGGAGACAAAAGAAAGTGATTATCAAACAAACAAAAAATGCTAGTGCTTGTCGTTATCACCATCATAATCAAAATTGTCTTCTCCATTCTCCTAATCTTCCTCTTCCTCCTTGCTTTCCTCCTCTTCTCCCTTGTCGACCTCCTCGCTTTCCTCCTCTTTTGGAGGGTACTTTTGTTCATCGATACTCTCTCAGAATGGGTTGTCTGTACTTAGTTCTTCCTCCGATCTGTATCGAGAAGAACCTCCAGAGGACATGCTAGAAAAAAACACATCTTCAGCATCAGAGGTCATGCTTTTATCAAGCATGTCTTCGTAAAGTGGCATAGGAATAAGTTACTCACCAGGCCCCAACAAAACTTGATCCTCCTTATGAAGAGTAAGATCAAAAGTAATATTATTTAACGGAAGGAGATAGTCAAAAGAAGAGAAGTCCAAACTGCTATTAGAATTGCTAGATCCCCTGGAGAAAGAGAACCTGTGTGAGAATGTGTGAAGTTGAAATCAGATTGTTCAGAGGAAAAAGATGGGGAAAACATGATTCAACGATAAATTTCATGATGAATTTTAGAAAGGAAATTGTCAAAATAAGAACAAATTGATTTTTAGAAATCAGATCTTTAATATATATTACTTATAGGCACCCTAAAGGCCAATCTCTGAATAACGTGAACTGTAACAATAAGTATTAGAGGTGATGGTTGAGAATTCAAAGAAGCGATAAAAAGCAATTAAATATTTAATTGAAGCATTTATGGAGGGAGAACCCTAAGAGTACTTTTTTTTTCAGAATTTTATGAAATGAACTACAAATTAAATTTTATTGACTGTTTCTTTTCGAATATTTAATTTTACTATGATGCAACACTTTACTTTATCTCGATTAATTTATCAGTGTTTTGTGAGGACTGCGACTAAGGTCGCAGTATCATGGTAGACAGGATTTTAATGACTGCGACTTAGGATTGGAAGTTGTGTTATATGAGGACTGCGATCACGGTCGCAATGCTAATCTAGTTTGAGAATATCTGAATGTTAGGACTGTGACATTTGTCACATTTTATAAACTAAAAAAAAATTGTAATGTGGGAGTTGTTAATAAGGACTGTGACTATGGTCGCAGTGCTTAATGGGAGCAAGTTTTATATGTCATTTGTTTACTGCGACTTGATCACAGTTTTGATATACAATAAGAACTAAGCTTTTCTGAATACATAATGCGACTATAATCGCAGTTCATTTAAAATGGCATGAGTTATTTTACAATATGACTATTAATGTTGTCACAATTATAATAATATTTGATTTATAAATAACTGTGACAGTGGTCGCGTTCTCATTACCAATGAAAAATATGTACAAAAGAATTCATTAACCAATATATTCATTAATTTTGTACAATGTACATTTAAAATACAAAAAAAATTGTATATCTCAATCGTCGAATTGCATTTTTCTAATCAATTAGTCTCTTCATCCTAACTTTTTAATTTGTCTGCAAGTGACATATAAGCAATTTCGCCTCTCAGCTTCTTTACAGCTGTATCATTTACAATATCAACTGCAGCTGGTGTACTAGATGCTATATACTTGATATACTTGCAGACATATATATATAGCAATCAACACTGTAAAAATATGGAAAAATAATTAAATTTGACATTAATTTTTTAACATTGAAATATGTTCAATAAGAAATTGAAAATTGATAAATCTTTCAAATTAAACTCACCTGTTAACCTATTGGGAACATATTGCATACTTAATATTACATTTCATCTTCTTCTTGAAATGTTCTTCAAATATTTTTAATACTCTTTCTCTCTGTATTTACAAAAGCAAAAAATAACATTTAGTTTTAATGAAATTTAATCTAAAAAAAAAAATCAAGATGATCAAGATTATGTTACCATTGTTCTAGCGTCACTCACTGGTATAGTTTTAATACACGGCTGGATTTATCCACAGGAACAAGGAGTAGTAAAATATTCATTCTTGTGTTTGGTAGTCAAAAATTAAAAAAGTCCAGTGGAACCCAGCATCATCAGCACTGTGTTTGTGATTGATCGGGAAGAATATGTACTCTGTGTCACTATTTCAATTTTTTAGTTTGTTTTTTATGAAAAATTCTTCAAGGTCATTTCTTTTTGATACAACACCGTGCTGTCAATATTAGATGAAACAAACATTAAAAGATTAAAATTATTGATTATAATATAACTACGACCACTTCATTGAATTATTATTATACTGCGAACAAAGATCACAGTCATATTTTTGCATGATCACTAGAAGAACTGCGACCAAAGTCGCAGTTTCTCATTCAAAGTCATAACTATATAGTTTTTGCGCATTTTGACAAATTGTAATCTTTGTTAAAATAAAAAAAAGAAAGTCATAATTACCCATACTTCACTGCAGAAGAATAAGTTTTCATATCATCCTTTTGTTCTAGATGCCATCTAAAAATGAATGTCATTTGCATCTATATCCTTGTTGAACAATAAATCCTCTATCATTTCCAGCAATATGTATTTCATTGTCTGCATCAGGGTATGCAATAGCACTGCAAATAGTAAATATTTTAGAGTTTTGATTAATAACCTGCATAAGTTATTGTAGGATTAAATATTTATTGGTTATAATATAACTGTGACTACAATCACAATTATATTAATATAAGCAATTTTTTACAGATGTTAAAATTTGTAAAAAAATACTAGAAAGAAATTCACTAACTCATAGGGAGCTTTGTCAAAAAAGTTCTTGATGATTGCTTGTTTTTCAGGCTCTAGGAAATTGTACAGAAGGCTTTCATTTAGATTCCTGAATCTTGAATGACCGTTGT